>OVBI01000366.1:0-85347 GCA_900406495.1 Sisymbrium altissimum
CCGACCGTTGTACCCATACTTGTTTGGGTTTAGTAGCAGGCTTCAGACCTTATTGGGCTTCCTTTTGAATTGATTTAGGCCCAACTGAAGCTCCGTCTCTAATACAGACGCCAAAGAGTGCGAACTCCGGTGTTTTCTATGGCAGTAGAGCCTTCTTTTGAAGCTTTGAAAGCATCACAATAAGGTCGGCAGAAGTAGCAGCAACTAGTGAAAGTGTAATAATAAGTTGAAAGTAGACTATCTAATGTGTAACTATTGCCTTTAGCTTTTCTAATTTAGTACGTAAGTCACGCTACCTTGCCCTTTATTTAACGAGTTTATTTGACAGATGTCTCAGACACAAAGACAACAAATTCTATTACGAACAGTACAAAGAGAACAAGTTTTGCTGCCAGTTTCACGCATATATGTCTGCAACTTTGACAGGACATACCAAATTCAACAATCAACTAAGGATCTGTAGACTCAAAGCTAGCTAATGGATCAATTCGAGTAACAGGAGTGCATACAAGTGGATGAGCCATGCTTATGGTCATTTCTCCTGTCTCTTCCATGTTAACCGTATCGCCATTGATACTCCAGTCAAAGCACTGTACCATTGTTCCAATGGCTACCCCAACGAAGATATAACTTAAGTTTGATCCGGGACATCCTCGTCTTCCGCTCCCGAAAGGTAAGTAGTTCAAAGCTAACTTATCTCTCATCTCTTCTTTCCCATTTGATGGAGAAACCATGAACCTCTCCGGCTGAAACTCGTCTGGGTCTTCCCATGAATTTGGGTCACTCATCACTGCATAAGAGTTTATGATCATTGTTGTGTTCTGAGCTATGTAAAACCCTCCGATCTTGCATCCTTCCGTTGCATTCCTCACCAAGATTGGTGAATGCGGATGTAGTCGTAGCCCTTCTTTCACCACTGCTTGCAAATACGGCAGGTTTGAGAGATCTGTTTCTTGAATTAACCTCGTTTTCCCGACAACAGATTCTATCTCTTCTCTCAATCTCTTCAAAATCTCAGGCTGGTTAATGAGTTCCGCCATTATCCACTGTGTTGTTTGTGCTGAAGTATCAGTGCCTCCAAGGAAAAGTTCCTACAACCAAACCAATGCACATTGTTAAAGCAGAGACTTTGCATGCTCCTATGTGGCAGCCATTGAAGAACATGAAGAGGAACTCATTACATTACCACAAAAAGCGCTTTGATTTGGTTCCTGGAAATCTTAAACTCGGCGTTGTCGTCAGCACAAACTTCCAACAGAACATCCATCATGTCTCTATCCTCTTTCTGGTTCGGATTCTCTTCATGTTCCTTAATAATCTTCTCTAGCAATTCATCGTACCTCTGCGAGACTTCCATGATTTCCTTCTCAAACAGAGAGATGCCGAGCTTCTTGAGAAGTCGACCAACCGTGCTAGCTATAAGGAACTTTCTCACCAAACTAAGTGACTTGGTCACCAAGTCTCTAACTTGCTCTGCTTCAACATTCTCCCCTGAACATCTCCTCCCCATTATCATCCTGCAAATGCTGTTATTCGTAAGCTTCGTCATCTCTTTACCAACATCAATAGCCTCATTCTTTGCTGCCTTGTCAAACAGCATAGCACGGAAAGTCTTTAGTTCTTCCTCTCGGATGAGCCGTGTCCGGTCAAGGGAATGTGACCCGAGAAGCTTTGTGACTAAGAGTTTCTTCATGAACCTCCAGTAATCTCCATAAGGAGCTGAGACAAAGCCAAAAGATCCAAAAAGTATAGATTTTTCCAAAGTAGACCCCTCCCTATTACGGTTAACAAAGTTCAGGTCTTGGTTCCTGAAAACTTCGTAGGCCATGGATCCCGACGAGATTAAAACGATTGGGATATTGAAAGCGCGAAGGTATAGTAGAGGGCCATATTTGGAGGAGACCTTCTTTAAGGATTTGTAACATGGAACAGACAGAAGAAGGTGAAGGTGACCGATGACTGGTAGAGACGGTGGGCTCGGAGGTAGATTACAGTCTTGGCGTTGTGACTTCTTTGGTTTATTGAAGAAGAAAACAGAGAGGCAGAGAAGTGAGAAAAGCCATAGGAGAATGAGGATAAAGCAGAGCTGAAAGTCAACTGTGATTGCTGCCATTGCTGTCCAAAAAACTGCAAGAGAGGATTCGATGAAGCAGAATACATTATTTCTATTATAACTATACTCTCTTCGTTCGGATCTTTCCTTGAGATTTGTCACAATTAAATAAAGAGTATTAAACCTATAGGGGACGTTATACAAGAAGACAAGAGAGGTTTCACAAATATAAAAATTGCAGTATCATTTTGTTGAAAATATGCGAGCGAAACGCCTGATAAATTACCAATGAACCATGAGTAAGCTTACATCAACCGAGCAAGAGCTTGGTTGTTAATCGAGCTCAGTGTTCAGGGATAACTACAGGGGAAGGTATCTTCAGAAGTCATAATATTTAAGCAGAAGCAAGTGATTGAGTTCCGCATACTGGAAATGGTGATAATTTTACACCTTACAACTTCATATCGAGTTTGATGAGATTCAGTTGTTTGGATCCAAAGATTGTCTGTAAAAACAGTCCAATGGTGTCTGTGAAAACAGTCCAATGGTGTCTGATTCATATAACTTTGTACGCTCTGAAACCGGCTTTGTGGAAGTAAGAAGCGTCACAGTTGTTGACACTGTTGAAGAAGCAGCTCAACAAAAGGAATTTCTTCTCCATCAATTCAAAGATATCAAGCGAAGGAAAAACCTCAGATTCAGGCCAAAAAGCGAAGAAGCCAACAAACATCATCATGAATGGGGATTTAGAAAAGACGGATGACGAAGAGGTTGTGAAACCTGTTCTAACAACGAAATGGAACCAGAGCAAAAGGTAGTGCATCAAGATATTGTCGACACGAAAAGCTTGCACCAGTTCAATGAATCACTGGTCGCATCAAGATATTGTCGACACGAAAAGCTTGCACCAGTTCAATGAATCACTGGCTAGGATGAAACTCCCTTTGGACATCGTAGCCCGACCCAATCAGAGAACACAAGCTCCCAGCATACGCGAGCTCCTGTATTTTCTATGGAAGTAGCGCCTTCTTCCGAAGCTCTGACACAAGTTTGCCATCAGAAGTAGCCAGGTAGTGCGAGTGTAATGATAAGTTCAAAGTAGACAATCTAAAATGTGCAACTATCTTCCTTTGACACCTTTAGCATTTCTTGTTATCTGCAGCTTTTCTCATTTACTACTGAAGTTTCACAATCACCATCCCGTATTTAACAGGTCTCAGACATAAAGATAACAAGTTCTGCTATGAACGGTACAAAAACCTCGTTACCAGACATACTGTATGTCTGCAACTTCAACAGGACGTATCAAACTCAACCGTCAATTACGGATCTGCAGACTCAAAGATTGCGAAAAGGTCAATTCGAGCAACAGGAGTGCATTTAAGTGGATGAGCCATGCTCAGGGTCATGTCTCCAGTCTCTTCCATGTTAACCTTATTTCCATTAATACTCCAGTCAAAACACTGTACCATTGTTCCAATGGCTACTCCAACGAAGATATAACCTAAGTTTGATCCAGGGCATCCCCTTCTTCCGCTCCCGAAAGGAATGTAGTTTAAAGCTAAGTGCTCTCTCATCTCTTCTTTCCCTTTTGAAGGAGAAACCATGAACCTCTCCGGTTGAAACTTGTCTGGGTCTTCCCATGAATTTGGATCTCTCATAACCGCATAAGAGTTAATGATCATCGTAGTTTTCTGTGGTATGTAAAACCCTCCGATCTTGCATTCTTCTGTTGTATTCCTCACCAAGATTGGTGTGTGCGGGTGTAGTCTTAGCCCTTCTTTCACCACAGCCTGCAAATACGGCAGGTTCGAGAGATCTGTTTCTTGAATTAACCTCGTTTTCCCTACAACAGATTCTATCTCTTCTCTCAAACTTTTAAGAATCTCAGGGTTGTTAATAAGTTCCGCCATTATCCATTGCGTTGTTTGTGCTGAAGTATCAGTGCCTCCAAGGAAAAGTTCCTACCACCAGTGAACAATGTTAAAAAGATAAGAGACTTTGCATTATCCTTAAGCATACATTGAAGAACATGAGAGAAACTCAGAGCATTACCACAAAAAGCGCTTTGATTTGATTCCTGGAAATCTTAAACTCGGCGTTGGCGTCTGCACAAACTTCCAACAGCACATCCAGCATGTCTCTGTCCTCTTTCTGGTTCGGATTCTCTTCGTGTTCCTTAATAATCTTCTCCAGCAATTCATCGTACCTCTGCGAGACCTCCATGATTTCCTTCTCAAACAGCGAGATCCCGAGCTTTTTGAGAAGTCGACCAACCGTGCTAGCTATAAGGAACTTCCTCACCAAACTAAGTGATTTGGTCACCAAACCTCTGACATGCTCTGCTTCACCGTTCTCCTCTGAACATTTCCTCCCCATTATCATCCTGCAAATGGTGTTATTCGTCAGCTTCATCATCTCTTCACCAACATCAACAGCCTCATTCTTTGCCGCCTTGTCAAACAACATAGCACGGAATGTTTTAAGTTCTTCCCCACGGATGAGCCGTGTCCGCTCAAGGGAATGAGACCCGAGAAGGTTTGTGACTAATAGTTTCTTCATGAACCTCCAATAATCTCCATAAGGCGCTGAGACAAAGCCAAAAGATCCAAAAAGTATTGATTTTTCCATTATAGGAACCTCACGGTCACGGGTAGCAAAGTTCAGGTCTTGGGTCCTCAAAACTTCATAAGCCATGGAGCCCGATGAGACTAGAACGATTGGGACAGTAAAGGCACGAAGGTGAAGGAGAGGACCGTACTTCGAAGAGACTTTCTGAAATGATTTGTGACATGGAACAGAGAGGAGAAGGTGTAGATGACCAATGACCGGCAGAGACGGTGGGCTCGGAGGTAGATCACAGTCTTGGAGTTGTAGCTCTTTTGGTTTTTTGAAGAAGAAACGAGAGAGGCAGAAGCGTGACACGAGCCATAGGAAGATGAAGATGAAACAGAGCTGAAAGTCAACGGTGATTGCAGCCATTGTTGTCCAAAAACTTCAGAGAGTGTTAGATGAAGCAGAAATAGTTCTTATTATAAATATACTCTCTAGATCAGATCTTTCCTTGAGATCCTTTGCATATATAATTAATAATTCAATAGTTTAGTCTTCTTTAGGGAACGTTGCATAAGGAGACAGATAAGGTTCCACATGCTATAAAAATATTATAACATGTGAAAGTATGTTAAAAAGAGTTTCTTGGGCTAAAGAAAAATTCTTTCATAAGCAACATTGAAACACTGGACAACTACCAATCCAAAACATCTTTCATCTGTCCTGAATCATGAACCTGAGTCTGAGCTTGAGCTTGAGGTTGATAAGGAAGCTCATATCAGCTGAGAAAGCGCTACTGCAATCTGAGAACCGATAAGGGCATTGTTTTTCACAAGCGCAATATCTGAAACGATGTCAAGGAACTCAAGATTTCAATGCGGAGGCACTGCTGTTGTAAGGGTTTGGATTTTGGATATAGATATAAATTTCTGAATTACTTAAAGTGATTAGACATTGAGAGATTTAAGAATATTAAAGATTAAGGAAACCTCTAGAGAAAGGATACTTGCTGCAAGTGACGTGCCTCCGGTTAACTCATTTACCCGTGCAAGTAAGAACGGAGTTTCTGCATTTCCAGTAACGTTTTGTTCCCTGGCCAAAACCAAATTCAAATTTCAGACTGACAAAATAAGAAAAAAGAAGCTAAAGTATTCTGATGCAAGCTTTTCTTCCTTGTGACCTTGCTTCTGTAAGTGCACGCTGCGTTGCTGATTCGATAAGATTTCCGGCAGCTGAATGCTGTTTCGGGATTGGAACAGCAAATAGAATCCCCGCCTGACGGTTTAGCTTCATGTTTGCATCTGGAAAAAGCGGTTTACTCAAAGTGGTAAGGGATCAAAGCGCATAAAAAAGGAAATTTTGTGACGAAGTCTACACTTGCCTATTACTCGAGCACAGTCTTCAGGGCTATCTACACGGGAAGGGGCCTAAAGAAGTCAATATGTCCACATCAGAACTAATATCTATAGCAGAACCAAGTGATTAAGTCCAGCGCTAATGGACAAATTTTCACCTTACAGCCGCTTTTTTCTGTGAAAAATGCCGGAAACTCATCGCTCTTGTATGCAGCAACATACACTTCTTGAGTTTCCTGCATTGTCAATGAATAGCTTTCTATGAAAACTTAAACTCTTAACTGTTGACTATTAAATATGCCTCGCAACGGATCAAATTACCAGATATTCAAGAGTCTTCGGAATATCAAGTATCGACTTAACGCCTGCTGATATCACTGCTATAGGAGTCCTTCCAAGTGCAGTAAGATCAGATGATATGTCCATAGCTGCATCAAAAACACAATAGAGCTGGGCATACGGAGTTTCAAAAGTATATCCCTCACCATCATCTAAACAGAGTTTCTTATGTAAATAGAAACTTGAAATTAGAAGTACAAAATGGACACGAAACTTACTATGGTTGGCATGCCTATGCACACCTCCTATCCCGCCGGTGACAAATACGCGGATGCCAACCTACAACAACCAAAAAGTCTTGGATGAAAAAAGAGTATTAAAAGATACCAATATTAACAAAGATCTTTGAACAAGATGAGTTACCATTGAAGCGAAAAACAACGTTGCAGAGACTGTAGTTGCACCATTTCCTCTTCTCGCCACCTGAAGTAAAACAATGTACTTAATATATGGAAGAACAAAAAACAGTCTGCGTTCATTGAAAGTAAATAACGTGTTCGTCAATAAAAAAAAGCTAGTTTGGAGCAAGGTAGGTTAAAGAAGGTAGCTTGAATTGATGCAATTTGATTTTATGAACTATTGTAGAATATTTTCCTACATGACGAGTATGAAAACAATCTTAAACTTAAGAATAAGCAAGTCTAATGTTCTCGGTTGTACTGATGAACATTATGATGTTGCAATAAGTAGAGAGGCACCAGAAGTGAGGAGCATAGAGTGACTCACAACATGGGCTATGTCCCTGCCTGCAGTCTTTTGGACACTTTTACCCAGAGATGCGAGACGTTCGAGTTCTTCTTCGTTCAGACCTGTTTACTACAAATTAGCATCTATAAGGAGAAGAAAACACCTACAAGACGCCTACTGCTTTTTGATCCTTAACCTAATCAGAGTTTCTATAACCGCGATCTAAGATCTTGAAACCAAGTTGGGTTTTCAGGATATATGAACTATCAAAGATGTTGTAAAACAAAATATGATTCAACCAAAATCAACTCACCTATGCAAGGTACTCCGTTCAAGATAGCTATTGTGGCAGGGACTGCTCCATTTTCTCTCACAATTGACTCAACCTCTTTTGCTGTTTGCAGATTTTGAGGGTAAGGCATCCCTAAAAGCGACCAGTTAAGGATAAAAACCATTTGAAATCAGACCAAGATCCAAGAGTCTAGGCTTAAGGTCTGAAAACAGTCTCAGTTCAAGAAACCAGCAAATAACTGAGCAATCGGTTGGAGAATACAAACCATGGGAGATTATGGTTGACTCAAGAGCGACGACAGCACGTCCATTGGATATGGCTTCAGATACTTGTGGAGATATCTTGACCAGACACCTAAGCTGCTTCAAACCAGTTGTAATAGAAAGCAAATCAAGATCGGAGGAAAACTAAGACTAAAAAAAACGTTGGAACAAGCAAAACGTGGATCTTTTGTAAAACAGAAACCTTGTTGTTTGCTTCAAGAGGGGAAATATGATTCTGAAGAGTTGAGATTCTAGATAGCGCAGAGGAAGAAGATGAAGTCATTTCTCTCTGACTCAAAGGAGTTTTGAACTCTAAATTCCCGAATAAACCAACGTAAAGATTCGCCCTTTCTGTGTTCTTGATTACACTCTTTACTTCCCAAAACAGTTGACATATATACGAATACAAATCAGATCAAATCCACACAAGAATATTCACATAAGTGATAACAACTATGATACATATACCGATAATGATAACAATTTCGTTATCCAGAGAAAAATTACCAAATAGAAAATTGCCCAAATCCGGTTTTGCTCACCAAGTTTATTAAGTTCGCAGCACAGAATCTGAAAGGAGGGATCTTCTTATGAAGAAGATGAACTACCGTTGTAGACTAAACGGAACAAAACCAAAACAAACCAGAACTCAAAATTCGTATGTTGTATATACTGGTATTCCTAAACCGGTTCGGTTCATGTTTACGGATCGGTTCGGAAGATTTCGGTATTGTATGTCAACAGGTGATCTTTTTGTATTCCGAGTTTCTTCTTATGTGTCCCTTCCCCTTACTTCGTTTTTATGTAAAAGTTTATCATTTGCTCCTCCTTACTAATCGTCGGCGATATTGAGGCTGCCATCTCTCGTATGCAGCTGCCTCATCCTCGAAAAAGAAAGACTACGTCTCGTTTTCTATTTTGGCTATGCAACTGCTTCCCGTTTCTAGTTCTTAAAAACAACACCTCGTCTGCTGACTATTTGTCCAAACCAAGTGTTTTTTTTTTTTTTGATACAAAAGAAATTGGATGAACTGCCACGTGTGAGACTTTGGTTGCAGAAAAGAGTTGTGGTTTAATATTAGAGACCTTTATTAAAAGAGTTACTTTTTAAAAGTTTTTTATAAAATAAGTCATTTTAAATGCAAAGTTAATTTTCATCTATACAAAAGTTTATATAACCCTCATCCTATCAGCTACTCAAATTTGTTTTTAGTTTATCATTTTGTTAGTTTGTCATTTCGTTACTTTGATTAATTAGTTAATATTATTAATTAAAAAATTATAGAGATTAAATTCACTTTATCTTTTTCTTATTCATCTCTTTTTGAAAAATGAAAAAACTTCGTGAATGGAGAATTAACACTTTTTCAGCCTAAATTTTTCTGTTACTAATGCAAAATTCGTCAGAATGGTTAGTAGTGATTTGGGAATTGGTGGTTTTTAGATCTGTATATTTTGCAGATCTGGGTTAAGATTCTTTTTGATTTTTTAATCTAACCTGTAAAAAATGCAAGATTAGTAGGTTGGTGGCATCTAGATCTGTTGTTTTGCAGACCTTTATTTTAGATTTTGCTAGAAATTGAAAGGAAGAAGATGATGAAGCGTGGATGTACAGAAATATGAACTCATATTCAATGTACGTACACGAACATATGAGTGATATGAGAAATGTAATAAAATATGAGATCATGTTTTATGTATGTACACCAACATATGAGTGATACTGATACGAGAAATGTAATAGTAGTGTGGATGTCTACAAATATATATATAAATATAGCTTATTATACGTGTGGATATCCACAAACATATATAAATATAGCTTATTAAACGTGTGGATATCCACAAACATATATACATCACATGTATATTATATCTTTGTATGTTTGTCCATCACATATATACTATATCTTTGTATGTTCACATGTAAGTGTATATAAGTATGTTTGTCCATTTGTCTGTCTACATCCGTCTTCATATGTACGTCAATTTTATACATTGTCACATTAATATATCGATTTTTTTTGTACATAAACATTCGTATTATGCGATTTCTCATCTCCGCAAATGTTACCACAGTTGTACGTCTATACCTACAAATGATTTATATCATCTCTAGTTTTGTGTACGTCCATCATGCGTAACCGAAGAGTTTGAAGATATCCGTACAGACTAAGTATTTGGACAGGAAGTCACACATGTGCGTATATGGATAGTATGGACATACAGATTTGTTATCATATATGTCTAATTAAAAAAATAATATACATACAATAGATAAGTTGTACATAGGTGGAAACCCACATCTAATATGTTATATTTATGTTTGTGGATATCCACACCACTGTCACCTTTCTCGTATCATTATCACCCATATGATGGTGTACGTACATAAAACATGAGTTCATCTTTCTGTACATCCACGCTTATATCATCTTCTTCCTATCAATTTCTAGTCAAGATCTAAAATACAGATCTGTAAAATAACAGATCTAAACGCCACCATCTCACTAATTCAGTGTTTTCTACATGTTAAATAGCCAACCCACTAAGCAGATTAAGCAGCCATTAATTCAAATTTTTAAAAACCATCTATCAAATTCCCACCACTATTTTTAATGGAAAGAAAAAACCCGTTGAATACATAAAAATCAGTAATTTTGTTCTCTCATGAAGTTTTGAGCCACTGACTAAAAACAGAAAAAAAAAGATCTGCAAAAATGAAAGATCAAACATGTGCAAATCTGAGTATATCTGAACAAACCTCTGCCAAATCTGAGATTAGCGAGTAAATGAAAAGTTAGAATCTTTGGAGAAACCAATATTGTTTTAACTCTGGATTTTTTGGATTTTGGGAATTAGGTAAAATGATTTTTATGAAAAAATGGGTTTAGTTAGTTTGTCGACATGAAAGGGAGGGATTGGTTTAGAATAGGTTTAGTTGAGTCAATAAGAAAAATGGTTTATTAGTTTAGTTAGTTTGTTAGAAGATTAAAGAGAGTTAGTTAGTTTAGGAAGTATGCAAACGTAGGGAATTGGTAAAAGAAAGGTAAATTAGAGTTTTAATGTATGTATTGTTAGACAAAAGTTACTCTTACTTGATAAGTTATATTTTGTGTAATATATAACTCATAAAGTGACTTAGTGTGTAATATTAGAGGATAACTTGCTTCATTTATAATAAAGTTGTTTTTAAAATAAATAATTGAATAGCTTATGAGTTTGTATCCGGTGTTTCTCTCTCTTCTCTCTCTTTAGTATCTTTCAGAGAGAGAAACTCTTATTTTTTGGTTGTGTATATTTCTGATCTTCAATCGGATTTCTTTTTCGGTTTTGTCCGATTAATAAAGTTCCACTCGTCGGATTTCTCTTTCCAGCAAGTCCGGTTTTTGTGTTTTGATTCTTGGCTTTTCTCTTTGCATGCTTTTAACTCTTCTATATTCTGTCAGTTGGTGTCCCGATCCCTTTTCTATTCTTTTACTTGGTTTTCTGTCATAGTAGTATAAATCTGCACTCCCTCTTTATGAGGTTTCCGTATTTATGTGGAGTTTCGTTCTCTGTCAGTCAATCAAGATATTGGGAGTCTGTTGGTAGAATTATAAACAGATTAAGTAGAGTTGGGGTTTTCTTTTGAAGGTGTCTCGACAAATAATTTGTTTTCTACTTATATTCAAGTCTCCAGTGCTTCATGGTTCTGAGAGTAATCGGAATTCTGGTCATTCAACTACGGTCGTCGCTGCAAAGAAAAGTCAAGGAATGAAGGTGAATTCGAAAGAAGCAAGGTCGAGATTCAGCTCAGATTGGAGACGATGATCGGAATTTCGACCGCCGGTGAGGAGCATGGACAATGATACGTGTCTTCCTCCACCGCCCAATCTTCAAGCCTCCTTTCAACACATGGTTCCACGTGTTTTATGTATTTTATCTTTAAATTTAACTATTGGGCTGTTAATTGGGTTTGTAACTGGGCTTTCGTTTCACCTTTTATGGCCTTCACGCTTTATTAATGAAACAAGTCGACAAAAAAAAAAAATCGAATAAAAAAAACAATAATTGGGCACGTTCCAGGGGTGGTGGGGTCTTTTAGTTAAATGATTTATTATGCATATCTCCTTCCCCTAAAGAATACAATAAAATAAAGCGTTTTTTTTTATTGGCCGTGTCACTATCGTGCGAGTATCAAGCCACCGACCACAACCTTGTTTACTTTGGTCGCGTCGCCTGTCTCTCGGTCTCTGGAGTCATGTTTCTTGACTTGTGCGTTTGCTTGCGCATCCAATCATCGTCTATCGGTCGTTTTCGCAAATTCAAAATTCTCAGTCTTTTTATTTGAATTGCTGAATTTGCCGCAGGTTTAGAGTTTTTTTCCCCTTTTCCTTCCAATTTAAATTTGATTCGGCGTAGGATTTTGACGATTAATTAAGTTTCGGTCCTGTGTAAAATATATAATTCATAGTTTATATAATTCATAGTTTTTAAAAATTGGCCTCCTTTTATTTGGACCAAATTAAGTCGTAACTTGTTCTCGTAGATAATAACAATAATAATAATAATCATACAATTACAAGTTTTTTTTTTTGTTTTTTAAAGTTTGTTTCAGTTTGAAAAGAATACACAAACATTATTCATATCTCTCCTCTCCGACTTCACAAATTTTGTTAAATGATGATGACACATGGTGAGAATATGAATGTTGTTGGGCCTCCGCAGAAGCAGAATCTTCCTCGTCAGACTAGTACTAGTGTTGTTGTGATTCACAAATCACGGCTGGCTATCCCAGCAAAGATGTAAGAATGAATCTTCTTCCCCTCTCTCTCGCGACTTAGTTACTAGTTACTACTTACTACAACTTAACTTAGCTTAGCATAATTTCTTTATTACTGACTCAATCTAATATAGTTATGTGCCTTTTTTTTTCTTGCTACTTTTATTATTATTATTGACTTGTGTTGCTCCTTTTGTCTGCTCGAGTTATGCTATATTAAAAGCAAGGTTGACTGTACCTGCCTCGCGCACAAGATTACAAGCTTACACTGAAATGATGGATGAAAATCTGTGGAAGATGGCCAAATCATCATTGGTTAGTTCTTCTTGCATCTTCCACTCAGTTCATATATACATTCCATTGCAACTTCTTTTTGTCCTCTTCCATACCAGTCTCTTACTCTCTCTCTCTCTCTGATACTTCAGTTATTCAATTCAGTTATTTGATACTTCAGTTATTTAATTATAAAAACATTTCTCTTTGACCGCAGGTGTTATGAAGTGGAACTGAAGTGCGCAGAGAAAGAGAGACATCCAATTAATCAGAAAGAGAAGCACCCACTATTTCCTGTAAATTTCTTTCATGGTTAGAGTTTCATTTTATTTCTCTTTCTTTTTTGCATCTTGGAAATGACAAGTTGTGGTGAATTTCTGCAGGTGGTCACCAAAAACGTACCCATTGAGATTGATGACAAAGATGACAACATTGACAACGAGTTCTTTGATACTAGGCAAGCTTTCTTGAGTCTTTGTCAAGGCAACAACTATCAGTACGATACACTAAGGTGGGCGAAACATTCTTCCATGATGATACTCTATCATCTTCACAACCCACGTGCCCTTGCATTTGCAACGATATGCACCATCTGCCAACAAGAAGTTGAAAATGCTCAAGGCTGGAACTGCCAAGTTTGTACGGGCCATGATGTCTGCAATGCCTGTTAACCTAAGGCGTCTATCAGCCATTCACATAAATTGATAAGCCGTTCATCTTCTACGAAGACTAGTATACAACACAACAGGCAAGCTAATCAAATCAAGCTTGACAAGGTATTGTCAGATCAGGCCATTTACATTTATTTGGATTGTTTGTTTGTGTAGTTGCTATAAACCATTAATAAAGCTCGGTTTGTTGATAATGCAGCTAAGAGAACTGCTGATACATTCAACTACTACATGTCGTTCTGCATAGTGCCAATATCAAAAGTGTAGTTGGATGAAGATGTTAATCAAACATTGTGTAGTTTGTAAGACTGGTCCTCGAGATTGCCCCAATTGTAAGAAATTTTGGAGACTCATTGGGCTCCATGCCCGCTCATGTAGAGATTCACAGTGCACTATCCCCAAATGCAGGTACTTAGAGTTTAACATGCTTTTATTAAACTATTTGTTATATTATAGCGAACTCTATGCTACTGTTTTGTATCTTTTCTCCATCAGTGATTGCAAAACATCTATGGAGGGTTCAGATTATGTTGGTTTTTTGTAGTGCTAACATCAAATCTGAAAGGCAGAATAAACAAGAAGAATTTCTTTAGTTGACTTATAGAAGCAACGGAGAAGTATTGTCATCTCTTCAACTATAAATTAGGTTAGTATAGATATGTCAAATGAAAGATGTAGGTCTGATTTGAAAACTTAAACTCTTAACTGTTGACTAGTAAATATACTTCGCAATGGATCAAATTTCCAGATATTCAAGAGTTTTTAGAATATCAAGTATTGACTTAACGCCTGCTGATATCACTGTTAAAGGAGTCCTTGCAGCAAAATCAGATGATAAATGCCCATAACTGCATTACAAACACACTACAGCTGAGCATACCAAGTTTCTAAAGTATATTTTACACCATCATCTATCAGAGTTTCTTAACATGTAAATAGATTCTTGAGAGTTGAGATTGTAGATAGAGCAGAGGAAGAAGATGAAGCCATTTCTCTCTGATTCACTCTAAACCCTCTCATTTGGTTACTTCGAACTCTAAAAACCCAAATAAACCAACGTAAAGATTCGCCCTTTCTGTGTTCTTGATTATTCTTTACTGTCAAAAACAGTGGAAATATATATGAAGAATATTCACATAAGTGATAATAACTATGATATATTGATAACAGTTTTCATTATCCAGAAAGAAACATACAAAAACTCGCCAAATAGAATATTGTCTAAATCCGGTTTTGGTCACCAAGTTTATGATTTAACAGAATCGGAAAGGTGCACGAAATGAAGAAACTGAATCACAGTTGTAGAGAGACTAAACGAAACAAACCAGAATTCAAATTATGTATCTATATTCTGGTATCTCTAAACCGGTTCGGTTCATGTTAACAGATCGGTATGATTTCGGTATTGTATGAAACGTTGGAGAGAGAAGAGAGAGAGATCTAAATTTTATCTGAGTGTTTGGGTCCGTTGGGAGCAAAATCTCCGCACCGATCCGATCGCAGTCGCCGGCATTTTATCGCCGCCGTTAGCTCGGTCTGCGTCGCCGTCATCTCTCCCTCTCCTTCGAAACTCCGTGCGCTTCTTCGATTCTCACTCTTTTAGACCATTAATTATTCTAATCGTCTCACTTCGATCTAATGGTTGTGACGTCTTGATCGTCGTTCTACAGATTCTCCATTTCGAGTGATTTTGGTTTTGATCATACAAAATTTACAAAGCCATGGATAAGTCGAGTGCGTTAGAGTATATCAACCAGATGTTCCCAACAGGTGAATAATATATGTTTCTTCATTAATCAAATCGAAATTATTATTTGAACTTGTGATTCTGTAATTGTAGATCACATCTGCTGAATTAACTGATAGTTTCTTCATATGTGAATGCTTTACCGTTACAGAAGCATCGCTATCTGGCGTTGAGCCACTTATGCAAAAGATTCATGGTGAGATTCGGCGGGTTGATGCTAGCATACTATCTGCTGTTCGTCAACAGGTGATCTTCTTCTTCTTCTGGATTTCCTGTGGATGTGTACATTGAGTCAGGAATTATGTATGCACAAAGAAAAGCTATAAAGAATAATTTTGCTTGGGGTTAATCATGCTTCAGAGTAACTCGGGGACTAAAGCTAAAGAAGATCTTGCTGATGCTACACGTGCTGTGGAGGTTAGTTTCTTATAGCTTGATATGTATTGTATGCGTACGGTTAATATATCATTTTCCCTATCCCATTCATTCGTTAGGGGATTTGATTTTTTTTTATTTTTTATTTTATGTAATGCAGGAACTCTCATATAAGATTCAAGAGATAAAATCCAAAGCTGAGCAAAGTGAAGCAATGGTCCAAGAAATATGTCGTGACATTAAGAAGTTAGATTTTGCGAAAAAGAACATAACCACGACGATCACTGCTCTTCATCGTCTCACTATGTTAGGTCAGTTGGCAGTTATTTACTCTGTTTAGCTAGTTCATTATTTTTTACCATGTCTGGTCATGGTATCCTGAAATCAGAATGATAGCCCAAGTGTAATCAGTAATGAAGCCCTATCTAAATAGGGTTCAAACGGTAGGCATTATCAAACAAGCGACACGATGTTGCTGCTTAACTTATTCGTCGATCTATTTCAGTATTTATATGGGAGACAAATATATTCCATGAACGTGGTTTAAGTTGACCAAGTGCACTATGCATAAGCTCATTGATGAAATTTTCTACCTTGCTGTGGCAGTCTCTGCCGTTGAACAGCTTCAGGTGATGGCGTCAAAAAGACAATACAAGGATGCAGCTGCACAGCTGGAGGTACCTTTTTAAAAAAAAAAATTCAACAATCTTTTGCGGCTGTGGTTCACTTGCTTTAGCTTTGTGTTTCGCCATGGGAGCCCGTGGCAGCTCTTTGTCATTTTGAAAATCAACTTTAACATTAGGCCACTTAGCTGGATTTCCTAGCAGATGACTATTCTAACTTTCTGATTATGTTCTTATGATTCTGATTTTTTTATTTTTTTATTTCAGGCCGTAAACCAATTATGTAATCACTTTGAAGCATACAGGGATGTTCCAAAAATCACGGAGCTCAGGGAAAAGCTTCATAATATAAAGCAAATCCTTAAGTCTCATGTATTTTCTGACTTTTCCAGGTAATGGCTCCAGTAATTCTACCGTAGTAAACATACTAAAATAAGTCTACAGAAGTAGCCAAACGTGGTCCTTTGCAATTATAGTGGTTGATCCTGCTTCTCTTTCTCAATCTCTTTATCTTCCATATGAAGAAGATTGCAGCTTGAAATTTTTCTTTTTGTAGAATTTAAGTGTATTAGGTGAAGTTTGCAATTTTGTTGTCATAAATTTAGGTTTCATTCTTGTTGGCTAGCATGCTCTCTTGTTAGAATAGTACCTGCATAGTGATTTAGGTTATTTACTGCTTCTTTTTGGTCCCTCTCCTTCCCCCCCTTATTTGCTGGTTGCTTAAAGGGTACTCTTTCCAAAAATGTCTATTGTTGTGATCTCAGTTTAGGTACCGGGAAAGAGACGGAGGAAACAAATTTGCTACAGCAGTTATCTGATTCTTGTTTGGTTGTTGATGCTTTGGAGTCATCTGTGCGGGAAGAGTTGGTAAACAACTTCTGCAGCCGGGAGCTAACCTCATATGAACAAATTTTTGAAGGAGCTGGTATGTTGCAGTTGCACATAATGCCGTATAACTGGCACTGAAAGTGCATATTCATGTAATGTTGGACATAATTGGTAAGTGCTTAATTGTTGGCAGAATTGGCAAAGCTGGATAAAACAGAGCGGAGATATGCATGGATAAAGCGTCGAATCCGTACTAATGAAGAAATCTGGAAGATTTTTCCTGCTTCTTGGCATGTGCCTTATAGGCTATGCATCCAGTTCTGCAAGAAAACAAGGTATTGTCTCTTCAGTTTTCGATGAACATTAATCTGGTCTTCCTTTAACTATTGTATTTCCTCAGATATTCTTTATTTGTCCTCTTGGAGTTCTCAAAAAAATTTAGGACATGGCAACATAATATCCGTACTATTCTGAACTAGATATTTGACCCGCGCTTTTATTGTTAGGACATGGGTATAATTGAATATTCCGGTACAGAAGAAAAGTTTTGATACAGAAAAATTGATTTGTATATATGGATTATTGGTGACAAGTTTTTGGGAATGGTTCATAATTCTGGAAAGTGCATGATTTATAATAGCTGCTAATTAAAGGTTAGTTTAGTCTTTTAGATAAATGTTAAAGGTTAATTTTTTATAAGTGCCACATTTTTTTTCCCGAGAATTGTTGCAAGTCTCTCTCTAACTTCTGCTACTCTATACAGATGATACCTCTTTTGGTGTGTATCGTTTGCTGCTTTTTGTTCACAAATATCCTGTGAAAAATTAGGCGACAGTATTAACTGTTAATCTTAATCTAAGCAACCTTCTCAAACGTCCTGTGTTCCTATCATTTTTTTCAGGAAACAAGTAGAATCTATTTTGGTCAACATGAAAGAGAAACCAGAAGTATCGACATTGCTTCTGGTCAGGCATGCTCTCTCTAATCAATCGTAGCATATGCATGCTTGTCTTAACATAAAAAAAAAAATCATTAAATTTATCAGATGGATTGTATATCTATATGAGCGTTGCGTTACCTCTGAAGAGAGTATCTGATAATTATAAATTATTTATCCTGCCCCTCTTTTTCACTGTCATGAAATCCTGTTGCTTCTTAATAATTTGTGGAATGTTTCAGGCCTTTATTAAAGTTGATGTCATTGAATGATTAGGCACTACAAAGGACACTAGAGTTTGAAAAGGAACTAGAAAAGAAATTTGGTGGTGATGTTCCTACTAGGGATATCGGAGATGACATTGAAGAAATTGGTACATGGGAAAACAATAGTCAGAATGTATCCAAAATTCGCAAGAAGTATGAAAAGAAATTTGCTGCTGGTCAAGAATCCGGGGAAAATGTATGTTCAATGTTCTTAATATGTATTATAAAAAACACTGTAGTTATGTTTTATGAACGCTTAAAGTTTATTCTTATAGAGTTTGCTGCCTTTGTTTCAACAGGAAAAGTCCGGAAACAAAGATTTATCTGCTCCCGGAGCTGGGGTATACTCCCTAATTCTAGTTATCGCTCTCTCTGATTTGGCTGTTGTCATTTCTATTATAGTTCTGGATTTTCTTAAAAAGCAAGTGAAAGTGGCTCAAATCTTAATTATAGGCATAATATTGGATTAATAGAAGACGTTCATTAGCGATTTGAGCTTCCATACATGATAAACTGAATGACATGTAATCCACTGATGGATTTGAGCTATTCTATTATTTGAAGGATTTCTTTACTCACTGATGTAAATGTCGACCTGGCAGTTCAACTTCCGTGGAATTATCTCATCTTGCTTTGAACCGCATTTAACCCTATATAATGAGTTGGAAGAGAAGACACTTATGGAAAACCTGGAGAAAGTTGTTCAGGTGATTTAACTTTTTCGCATAATGAAATTGTTTTTGTTCCAAGCTTTGTCAATTTCTCATAATTTTCATTTCTTTCTATCAGGAGGAAACATGGGATATTGAGGATGGAAGTCAAAATAATGTTCTACATAGCAGCACCCAGGTGGGTACCTAGGCAAGCCTCTTTAAGTAGGGTTATCTGAGAGTGTTAACTTTGACAGAGATTTGCGAATGTATTAACAAATTCACGACTTCCACTAGGTAATGGCATGGGTAGTTTGATTTTTATATAGATGCTTAAATGAACTCTCTACTTGGAACATAGAACCTACAACTCGGTCATTACTCATTGAGCCGGATATCTCTGATCGTGTCCAGGGGATGTTTGAGTAGTTAGTAGGAAAGGTTTTTCTGTGTGAAACTGGATATTATACTCAATATAATAGTAGTAGATTACCCGGTAAACTTGACAACATTCCTAAACAAACTGTATCGGTCACATTTTATCTTATCTCCTGTAGCCATTCAAATTTAGTTTTGTTACGTAGTTTACTGTTGCCTTGTTTGCAGTTGTTTAGCGATATAAAGAAGAGCTTGAAACGGTGCAGTGATCTCAGTAAGAACCAGACTTTATTCAATTTGTTCAAGGTACATTTTTCATTCGCTCAATATGTGTTTTATATATCTACTGGGAATTCGAGCAATGTCTTAATTTGTCTAAGAACCAGCTTTGTTTGTGGAGTATCAGAATTTTTATGTGGAGAAACCTTGTTAGTTAGATCAGCTTTTCAAGCCGCCTACAAGGGGCGGCGTATACACTTGTGCTCTTTAATAGTGTTTGCAGACTAGTTTAAATGCTCTAATTCACGGTCATATATTAGATGGATGGAGATTTCGAGTTCATTCTTTTGAAAGGGTCTCCTTTTTACAGGTCTTTCAACGAGTTCTGAAGGCGTATGCTACAAAGCTATTTCTTAAGCTCCCAAAAGGAGGCACCGGTATCGTTGCCGCAGCCACAGGCATGGACGGACAGATAAAGGTGCTGAGCATATCTGCCTTCTTCCTATTTCCCATGTGTGCTTTTCGACGTAGTTTATCTTATTTTTTTCTTCTCTGCAGGTCTCGGACAGAGATGAAAGGGTGATATGTTACATAGTTAATTCTGCTGAGTATTGCCACAAAACAGTAAGCTTGTTTTTGTCTTTTATTCTGTTTGCTTGCCTCTTTTCACTTTTAGCACCCTCAGCATGCAGCATATACGTGAAATAGTGTAGCCTGATGTATCAAATGGTTTTATTCTGAGTTTAAGCCAGTCATGTAGAATGACCAGTTGTGATATTATTGCACATCAAGTTCCAAGAAACTTTCAGGGGTCTAGCTACTTTCTCGTTATTGTTGTGATGTGATCTTACTTCTCTGCGTTTTAAGCAATGAAATGGGTATCTTGCACCTCTAGCTCAGTTTTTGCAACATTTCGTAAATATCTGCTGCTCATGTGGTACATTTTCAAATATACTTTCTGCTGCTTCTATATAAAAAAATGTAATGCAAACTGTTATGTTGTTCCGGAATACAAGATGTGTGCCGATGTCAGTAGGATTCTGTCTAAAATTTTGATTAAGTGAAAAACAATGTGGCACTTCACAAGGATTATTTGCTATTTGTATCGCAGTGTGGTGAATTGGCAGAAAAAGTCTCAGAAATTATTGACCCGCATTATGCTGATGGTGTAGACATGTCAGAGGTTCAGGTATTGATTACATGAAGAACTTATAATTTTCCCTGATATGTTAGTCTGGATTCTCTCTAAGCTATGTAGCTGTGCAGGATGAATTTTCTGCGGTCATAACGAGATCATTGGTGACGCTGGTCCTTGGAATTGAAACGAAATTTGACATGGAAATGGCGGCAATGGCTCGTGTTCCATGGGGGACACTTGACAGTGTGGGTGACCAGTCTGGGTAAGATCTAAGTTGGGGATCAAAGCTTCTGTTATTTTTCATGCCCATATGGCCAAGCGTAAACAACATGCACTTGCCTCGTCTTGTAGGTACGTGAATGGAATAAATACAATTCTTAGCGGCAGCATTCCTGTCCTCGGGAACCTTCTAACACCAGTTTACTTCCAGTTTTTCCTCGACAAGGTAATTGTATAGAGAGTATATTTTCAATGCCTTTATGATGTGATGAATACTGCCTCATACTATTTTAGGACCCACATTGTATTTTGTTAGGGTGGTTACTTCTTGTATAAGGTATAGAATAGAATTGTATGCTACTTTGTTCATCAAACATACGTTATTACCCCTCTAATAAGATTGGAACTGTTATGGCACAAAGCTATTGTCAATAACAGTTGAACGGGGTTAAGACTTGACCAACTTTATAGAGGATGACCTTTTCTTGTAACACTTTGTGCAGCTGGCATCATCCCTTGGACCACGGTTCTATGCTAATATTTTCAGATGCAAGCAACTATCAGAAACTGGAGCTCAACAGGTCAGCCTGCGTGCACTATCTTCCATTTGCATGACTCGAATTCTCTCCATTGTGATTTATGTAGTGGTCAACTAGTGACTTGACTAAAATTGTCTTCCATGTGAAAATTCTGTTTACCTAGTTTATCAGGTGTATCCAGTGACTAGTGCTAAACTCAGTCTGGTTATATCAGTCTCTCTTTCAGCTTCCCTGCTTTTGTTACTGTGGAAGTATTCATTTTAGGAAAATCCTTTTATTGTTCTGGAAAAAAATGTAGCTGCATGAGATCCCTCTCCCATGTTAATGTTTGTGAGTCCTTTGTCAGCCATTTAGAGTTGGAGCATGAATTATCTGTCTTTTGGTTTCACAGATGTTACTTGATACGCAAGCCATGAAGACCATTCTTCTAGAAATTCCTTCCCTTGCTAGACAGGTTAGCTCATCATTACCAATTTAGTCTTTCAATCTGGAACGAGTTACTTTTTATAGTTTCGATTCTCCTATAATAAAATCATTGCAGACTTCAACTGCTGCCAGCTATTCCAAATTTGTGAGCCGTGAAATGAGCAGAGCTGAAGCACTGCTTAAGGTCGTATTATCCCCAATCGATTCAGTGGCAGACACTTATCGTGCACTGTTTCCCGAAGGAACTCCCATGGAGTTTCAGCGCATCTTGGAACTTAAGGTGATTTTTCTTTTTTGTATTGACTTAAATTCTCTAAAAAGAAAAAACAATTGGCCTGAAGCGGAAGTTCAGTACACAGTATTCTCTATTTGAAAGTCATGTTACATATAGTCAGATGACTGTGGGGGGACTATCGCACCATCTTTGACACATATATATAACAGTTTGGACGTCACGGGTAAATATCTCTGAACCGTTTTGTTGTGTTGATGCAGGGACTTAAGAAAGCTGATCAGCAGAGTATACTTGATGATTTCAACAAGCATGGCCCAGGATTCACACAGCCCTCTGTTTCAGCGGCAATGCCAAAACCGGTTCCAACCACACCTGCACCGCCGATGGCAATCAGTAATCCAGCTACAGCCGCTGGGTTCATCGCAAACAGTGAGGATGTGTTAACCAGAGCAGCAGCTCTTGGGAGAGGAGCTGCAACCACTGGCTTTAAGAAGTTCATTGCTCTTACTGAAGCTGCCAAAGACCGTAAAGATGGGCCTTTAAGGAGACTCTTCAACGCGTGATTTGTTACTTTTGACTTGTGTAATTCCCACCTTAGTGTGTAATCCCCTTTCTATGTGTCTCGTTTCCTTGTCTATTGCATTTTGTTATAAGCTAAAATTTTCAGCGGAAGAGACTCGTTTATTTCCTGGTTAGGTCAGAGAAACCGAATGAAGCAACATTTGTGTTAATTCATTTCATTCGTCCAAAACCAAAAGCTTGTGTTGTGTTTAGATATATACTTCACAAAATAGAAACAAAAGCTATAATGGTATTAAATTAGCTAGTATTAGTTGCTTCTTACGCCTACTAGTGTCTCTTGTTTCTATCTGTTTTATTCTCTTTGACTATGGAGTCGTGTAAGAACTCGAACATACACGAGCGTTTTAAATTAAAATAAAATCAAATACGTCAACCGGTTTAAACCCCGGTTTACCAAAAAGATGTGGAACATGAAAGTATCAAACAGAGATCGATTGTAAAAGAAGAAGACAGTTCGGGAATTATGAATCCGATTTCATCCAGGCTCACCTCAGCCTCTCTTCTTCCAATTCCTCACAGAATCGCTGTCATCTCCGCCATGGCCTTCTCTTCTTCTCCTTCTTCTTCTTCAGGGTCTCTGAAAAGTCCTACCTTTAAAGAAGATGAAGAAGAAAAGCTAAGATTGGTTCTCAAGTACCATAACCAGACGAAGCATTCCTTCACCGGTTACGCTAGAGGACCTCGAGGTCTCGACTGGGCCAATCAGCCTAACCCCTTTCGCAGATACCTCTCTGCTCCTCTTCTTCCTCTCCAACACACTCCTGACTCCGATGACTCCGACGACTCTCCTCTTCTCTACTCTTCTCTCTTCAATTCGCTTCCTCCTCCAAAACCCATCTCTCTCTCCACAATCTCTCACCTTTTCTACCATTCCCTCGCTCTCTCCGCCTGGAAAACCACCGGACTCTCCACCTGGCCCCTCCGCGTCAACCCCAGCAGCGGCAACTTGCACCCCACCGAGGCTTATCTCATCTCCCCTCCCATCAACTCACTCTCCGACTCTCCTTTCGTCGCTCACTATGCTCCAAAGGAGCATTCTTTGGAGGTTAGAGCACACATCCCACCTTCCTATTTCCCCAACTTTTTCCCCGAGAA
This sequence comes from Sisymbrium altissimum, assembly GCA_900406495.1. Lineage (NCBI taxonomy): Eukaryota > Viridiplantae > Streptophyta > Magnoliopsida > Brassicales > Brassicaceae > Sisymbrium > Sisymbrium altissimum. The sequence continues at coordinate 23,509 of OVBI01000366.1, forward strand.
TTCATTTCTCATCGCTCTTTCTTCAATCTTTTGGCGTGAAGCCTGGAAGTACGGAGAACGAGCCTTTAGGTACTGTAACCACGACGTCGGTCACGCCATTGCCGCTCTCTCCATTGCAGCTGCAGAGCTCGGCTGGGACTTGAAGCTTCTCGACGGCCTCGGAACTGATGATCTCAAGGTTCTTATGGGTCTCCCTGAACTTCACTTACCTTCCTCTAAAGAAACTACTAAAGGTAAGTTCCCAGAGGTTGAGTCCGAGCATCCTGATTGCTTGCTGCTTGTTTTCCCCAAGGGAGGTAGAGATATCATTAACATAGACTACCAAGGAATAGCCTCTGCTATTAGACAAGAATTCACCACTCTGGAGTGGAAAGGAAGTCCTAATGTCCTGAGTAAAGAGCATTTGTGTTGGGATATTATCTACAAGACAGCCCAAGCAGTCGAAAAGCCTTCATTGATCACAAGCTCATCTTCAATCGATGCTTCTTCCTTCAGAGGCAGTGGTGTGTTTAGCCTTAGTTCGTATAAAGAGTTAACGGCGAGGCAAGTTGTGAGGACGAGAAGAAGTGCTGTTGATATGGACGGTGTTACTTTTATAGACAAGTCTGTGTTTTACCAGATGTTGATGCACTGTCTTCCTTCCGGTTCCAGCAAGGGAGAGCCGCAAAGAGAGCAACTTTCACTGCCCTTCCGAGCTCTTCCTTGGGATTGCGCTGAGGTTCATCTTGCTCTGTTTGTACACAGGGTTTCGGGTTTGCCCAAGGGTTTGTATTTCTTAGTCAGAAACGAGGATCATCTCGGTGATCTCAAGAGAGCTACGAAGCCTGAATTTGAGTGGAGGAGACCAGATGGATGCCCTGATGATCTTCCTCTGTACATGCTCACCGAGGGTGATTGCCAAAGGCTGGCAAAAGGACTATCATGTCTTCAGGTAACGGGTTTGGATATATAGAGTTGTGATGCATATCACTGGGATCTTTGTTGAATCATGGTGGTTGATGGATGCAGGACATTGCAGGGGATGGATGCTTCAGCCTAGGCATGGTGGCTCGGTTTGAGCCAGTGCTGCGGGAGAAGGGATCATGGATGTACCCTCGGCTGTTTTGGGAAACGGGTGTTGTTGGGCAAGTTTTGTACCTGGAAGCACATGCAATGGGGATCTCAGCAACAGGAATCGGGTGTTATTTCGATGATCCAGTGCACGAGGTTCTTGGGATTAAAGACTCGAGCTTTCAGAGTCTTTACCATTTCACCGTGGGAGGTCCGGTTTTGGACAAGCGGATCATGACTCTTCCTGCTTATCCTGGTCCCACTACCGATTCCTAGATCTTGTTTACAATGATTTGTGATGTAATAAACTCTCACCTAAGTTGATGGTAAATATCTACATCACGTGGAACTTTTAGATCGTTGCTCCATGATATCGAGTGAAGCATAATCTTAAGTTCTTTTCAGAACAAAAGTCTATGACAAGACTTAAATGAGTTAGTTTATAGTTTTTCTCTGTTATATGGATTAACTTGTTCTTAACCTCCTTTGGTTTAAGCATTCCAATGTTGATGATGAGTGGATAATTTGTTTGTCAAATGTGAGATACATTTTGGAGAGGAACAAAACTCTTTTCTCGCGTTTTAGCGATCTGTAAGTTGCGAACTATATTCTTTTAAATTTCATTCGTTTATATCCTTTACATATAATTAAGCGCATTACTTCTTTCAAAAAAAAAAAAATTAAGCGCATTACTGTCTAGAATTGTATGGATTTAATAAAGGAAACTAAAGATTCAGACTTTGATAACGCCCAAATTGCAACAAGGTCGAGAAAAATGTAGACAATCAAAAGATACAAGAGAGATGCACATTATTCACCTTAACTCAGCTATCACAACAAAGTAACAGTAGGCAGGTTCTCTTACATCCATAGCATTTAGCATTTTGATTGCCAAAATCAAAGGTTTCTTTAACACATTTTTTTATTTTTCTTGCTTTTTTCCCACTCAGTCTCAAAGGTCAAATCAAAATCAGTCTTAAAATCAAAGGTAAATCAGCCTTGATGCTCCAAAACAACTGGTGATACATCAAGCCGTTTGAGCGACTATACATTTCATGCTCTTGGCCAACAATTGCTAGGAATGAAAGCAGTAACTAGTATTTAAAGGCGAACAAGTAGTTAGTAGGAACGAGGTGGTCGTATCCTAGTGGTAAAGGGCTCACAGCTGTGAGTACCGCCATCCGGGTTCGATTCCTGACCACAACGGATTTAACATCTCTTCGGTTGGGGCGTTGGACCCCACTTGTGGAGAAAGCCGGGAATGTGATGCCCGGACACCAGAGTTATCAAAAAAAAAAAAAAAAAAAAANTGATATGAAGCTGTAGTAATATATCCTTACATGAAGTTCTGTTCCAGATTTGTTCTTAGAGAGGCTGTGCATTTCTTTAACAAGGACATGAATGTATGATTCATTTAAAAACCATAACAGGTTTATCATTCAGCTTAACTTTGGTAAAGAGTTTGAGTGGTGAAAAAGAATATGTTGGGAACACTTGTTATAAAGTTTAAATGAAGGGATAAGAGTAGTTTTGATGTTCAGCACGAGCATGTGTCTTGTGTTCTTCGAATGATCGTGATTCGTGACGAGTCATTACGCTCCATTGTTGATCTTTCAAGTGTGGTGTGTGATTTGGTAAGCGTTTGCACAAATTCCTCAACAGGTTGAAAGTTCTTGTATTTTTTAGTTAAGATTGCATATTTTCTCCGGTTTAAAATCCGGTTTAGTTGGCTTTACTTTAGCTGACTGTAGTCAGGTTAACTGAAAAACAAAAAGAATTGTTTAGTTTAGTGCTAATTCCACCAATCATGTGTCTTTTGTTTATTTGATAAATGGCATTATTGCAATGCATTATTAAAAGAGTGAAAAGAATTTGATAGATGGTAAACATGAGAAGTCTTGATTTGACTGTGATTCTCTACCAATAACGAAGAAATACATTTAAACCACTAGAAAACCAGGTTTTAATTCTGTAATTACCATTAAACTTTAAATAGTATAGAGTTTTTTTAATAATTGTCCATGACAATAATATATTCTTATTAATAGAAGGAAAAAAAATGCTAACAAATTTGATGATTTGGCATTGTGCACCTAACCATATCTCATATCTGCAGCGAATTATTTTTTTTTCAAAAAATATTTGAATTCAATGTATCTGTGTAAATTTATGTGGTGTATCAACAAAAATTAACTATTTTTCTTTTAATATTGAGAAAGAGAGAAAAAAAATTGTAAAAGAGAAGAAAAAGAAGAAGGTAAACTAGCCGTTGGATAAGGTGTAATTCGAATGCCTCCAAGAGCCGCTTGTTTGGTTTCCAACGTTCAAAAAAATATAATTCGCTTCAAATTAAAGTTTTCCTTTTTCTTGATTTGTCCTTTTTTTCATTCAAATCGACGTCGTTTCCAATCATTCACTCGCCGTTTTATAACCTCAGAGACTTGGATCGATCTTCCTCTCTCTCTCTCTCTCTCACTCATCGGAACAGAAGAGAAGAAAGAAAGAAGAACCCATCTTTCTTTTCTCTCTCTCTCTCTCTCTCTCTCTCTCTTCTCCTTCTGATAACTCGCGAATTTGATTCTACTCTTATAATCCAATTCGAGTGATGGCTGCGGTTAATGGGTACCAAGGGAATACTCCGGCAGATCCTCCGGCGTCTAACGGATCAAAGCAATCCGCGCCTCCGACTAAGACTGTTGACAGCCAATCTGTTCTCAAAAGGTATCATCTTTCTTCTTTTTCTCCAACAAATGGATCCATCGCAACATTAAAGAAACCACCTTTGTCTTTTGTCTTTTGATTCATTGCTTCGTATGTTTTGTTAGTACTTATGGATCCACAAAACAAATTCAAAGACTTCTCTTTATATCTTGCGTACCAACTCTTTGTTATGATGTTTTCTTAGAGAAGTGAAACTTTTGAGATGTGAAAGCAAACTTGTATCATTATTAGTACATTCCTCTACTCTATACTACTCAAAGCTTTGATTTTCTAATATAGATTCTCTTTACTTAAACGCAGGCTGCAATCTGAACTAATGGGCTTGATGGTAAGTATTTTCATCTTTTCTTTTCCCACTTGTTGTAAATTAAGCAAATCTGTAACCAGTCTTTTTTGGTAGTTAAGATGCTTATATGTATGGCCTTTTTGGCTTGGGTTGTTTTCAGATGGGCGGTGATCCGGGAATATCTGCTTTCCCCGAGGAAGATAACATCTTCTGTTGGAAAGGGACAATAACTGGGAGCAAAGAGACTGTCTTTGAAGGAACTGAGTACAGACTCTTACTCACTTTCTCCAATGACTATCCTTTCAAACCTCCAAAGATCAAGTTCGAGACTTGTTGCTTCCACCCCAATGTTGATGTCTTTGGCAATATCTGCTTGGACATTCTGCAGGTATGATATATATATAACTTCCATTTGTGTCATGTGTGCTACACAAAATTAAGTACCAAACAAAACTCAATTCGTTTTCACATTTTCTTTTTGGGCAGGATAAATGGTCATCTGCTTATGATGTGAGGACAATACTACTATCGATTCAGAGCCTTTTGGGAGGTAATTTATTCTGCATAACCGTTAATTTCGTATAAGCCCTTTGGCTGTTTTATCCAATATCTGAGTGTGTGTGTGTGTGTGTGTGTTTTGACGTCTTTGCGTTGTTCAGAACCCAACATCAGCTCACCATTGAACACTCAAGCAGCTCAGCTCTGGAGCAACCAAGAAGGTAAAAGAAATTATACAGATAATGATTTCACATTCATCTTCTGCTCCATTATGAGTTTCTTATGTCTCTTTTGTATTCTTGTGCAGAGTATAGGAAGATGGTTGAGAAGCTCTACAAGCCTCCCAGTGCATGATTTCTTCAAGCTGTTATGATTCATAAATCTCCATCGCCTGTGATGATAAATCACATAATATGATTTTCCAGAAGAAAGAGTGTGTGTCATTCATTTGCTTTATTCTTTGTTTCTGATCATCAACAGTTGTATCTGTAACCTTTACCTTGAGTTTTTGACCTGAGCCAAATAATGACATGATGTGTGCGAGTGAGTTTTTCAGAAATTAATCAGAAAGAGATAGATTCTTGTTCGTTTCAAAGAGATGGATTCTACAAGACTCCCATTGCATGATTCCATCAAGCTGTTCTGATTCATAAATCCCCACCGCTTTTGATGATCTCACTTGAAATGATTTTGAAGAAACACAATGATTAATCAGCAGTTTTCTCTGTAACATTATGTTTAGCTTTGACTTGAACCAAAAAGTGATATAATGTCGAGAGCGAGTTTCAGAGACTAATCAGAAAGGAAATAGGTTCTTATTCATACATAATGCGAAGAGTGAGTTTTCCAGAGATTAATCAGAAAGGCGATAGGTTCTTATTCATTTGACAATAAACACACTCAAATCCAATCCTCATTTGACAATAAACACACTCAAATCCAATCAAATGTACAATCATCAAATTTGTTTTTTATTGTTGAACTAAGAAGAAAAGAAGATAGTGAGTGAAGCTTCTTCAAGCTTCGACTGGACCACCAAATTAAGAAAGGCCACGAACTTTTCCAGTGACAGTGTCAATGTCAATCTCATAGAAGCAAGGTCTTGTCGGAAGTCCAGGCATTGTACTCATCGTACCAACCAATGGATATATGAATCCAGCTCCAATACTTCCTCTCACATCTCTTATCGGTAGCACAAACCCTGAAGGTGCTCCTTTCTTCGATGCATCATCCGAGAATGAGTATTGTGTCTTCGACATGCATATAGGAAGATTGGAGAAGCCTTGTTGAGTGTACATCTCAATCTGTTTCTCAGCCTGCATTCACATACCACAGTCAGAAATATAAAGTTCCAGAAGAGGAAAGACGGTTCTTTCTTTTGACAATGTTCGGATTATACAACGAAGAATGAGTAGGTCAAGAAATGAATCAATCACCTGGTCTGAGTATTCAACACCACTGGCTCCATACGACTTGGCTATGGCCTCAATTTTGTCTTTGATGCTGATGTCCAATGGGTAGAGAAACCTCAGTGGCTGAGTAATGTTTTGACAAGCTTTTTCAACCGCAATACCAAGATCCACCTACAACATTTACAAGACAATCCATCTTTCAATTTGGTAAAAGAAACTGCAGACCAGAAGGTATTGAGTTTAGAAGGGAGAAGATTACCGCTCCCTTGCCACCATGAGCATGGTGGGAACAAATCACAGCATCAAAAGCACCAGCATCCATCGAAAATTTCCTTACTGCATTCAGTTCTGCTTCGGTATCCGTTGAGAACATATTCACAGCAACAACTACATTCACACCGTACGCCTTTGTGTTTGAAATATGCTTGGCTAGATTCACACATCCAGCTTCAACCAAGGACACATTCTCGCTTACGTAAGCGTGATCAAGAGGCCTCCCGGCAACAACATTAGGCCCACCACCATGCATTTTCAGGGCCCTAACCGTCGCCACAACAATCGCACACTGAGGTGTCAGCCCACTGTAACGGCACTTAATATTCATGAACTTCTCTGTTCCAATGTCCGAACCAAAACCGGCTTCAGTTACCACGAATCCACCAGGTCCCACCAGCTTCAATGCGATTTTATCCGCAACGATAGATGAATTTCCATGAGCTATGTTTGCAAAAGGACCAGCATGAACTAGGACAGGTGTTCCTTCAAGTGTCTGCATAAGTGTCGGGTGAATAGCGTCTTTCATTAGCACAGTCAAAGCTCCTCCAACACCGAGATCATCTGCTGTAATGGGTTCCCCGGCCTTGCTGTTACCGATCACCATCTTCCCAAGCCTCTCTCTCATATCACCTAGAGAGGTTGTCAAAGCCAAAACAGCCATAATCTCACTAGCAACAGAAATGTCAAACCCGGTTTCTCTAGTCATCCCTTTCTCCTCAGGTCCCTGTCCAATAGTAATCTTCCTCAAGAACCGATCATTAACATCCATCACTCTTCTCCAGGTGATAGAATCAGGATCAATATCAAGCCTTGCAAACTTCTTTATCTCTTCGGGAGTAAGCTCCTCGGGAGTGGTCTTGGAGATCCCAAGCTTTGTCAACCGCCTAAACATAATGTCACTGAAACTACGCTTCCCATCTTTATTGACAGGGCACAGCCTGTTAAAAAGAGCCTTGTCGGATTGAGACGCCTCATGGAAAATCCGAGTGTCAATGGCAGCAGCTAAGAGATTGTTGGAAGCAGTGATGGCGTGGATATCTCCAGTGAGATGAAGATTGAACTCATCCATAGGAATCACCTGACTATACCCACCACCAGCTGCACCTCCTTTGATTCCAAAGGTTGGTCCTTGAGAGGGTTGGCGAAGGCAAGTAACAACCTTCTTATCGAGGTAAGCGCCTAAGGCTTGGCAAAGTCCAACGGTTGTAGTGGATTTGCCTTCCCCAAGAGGAGTTGGAGTAATCCCTCCAACAACAACATAGTAGCCGTCTTCTCTATCTTTAAGCTCATCAAATGCAGACAACAAAACCTAAATAAACAGATCAGTAACAGAGTTTTCGAACAAAGTTAAATGATATAACCAAAACAGAGACTACTCTTTGGATCCTATTTTCAACCGAACCTCACACTACCAAAACTCATCAATCATAATCGATAGAAAGATTGTCACTTTACATGAGAAATGAAATACCTTTGCTTTGTACTTGCCGTAGAGGTCATAGTGAAGAGGGCTGAGATTGAGATCTTTAGCAATCTCGGCGATGTGTAAAGGCTCCACGGAATTGGCTATGTCGATATCGGCGGGAACTGGTGAAACAACCTGAAGTTTTCTTGAAGAGCTCATCTCCTTCTCGCTGCTCTCTACACTGAGAAACAAAAGTCTTCCCTTTTGGGTTTTGGGGGTAAAGTCTGATCTTTGCGCTTGTGGAAGATGATAAAATGGGAAGACGACGATGATGACTGTTTTTTCGTACTTTTCACCTTTTTAATATTTCAAAACAAATATAAATTATTGATGGCTATCAAATGACGGTTTTGTCCTTTAATCTATAGAAGTGGCCGCAGCCCCACCCACACTCGTTGATTTTTCCTTTTTCTCATGGGGCACTTTTTTGTTAAAGATAGGAGAGTTCAACCAACAACAACACTACTACTGAATGAATATTCTTAACTTGTTGTTTTAGTTGTTCGTTGGAATGATGGACAAAAGTATTACTTTTCAAGGTGTGTAAATGATTTGGAGCTATATAAATAAGTATGATAAAACCATTATAGAAATCAAACCAATAATGTTTGAAAGCAATTTATGTATGATACTTGTTAATGTTCAAAGAAAACAATATTACCTGGGGTTCCTTAGTGGTACCGGAGATGTGAGGAGTCATGGCTTGGTTAGACATGTAACGCCATAGATGGTCCTAATGAGTTGCCTGTGGATCCCACACATCTCCACTGTATCATAAGCGTTGGTTTGACTGATGACATAATAATAGTTTGGTAATTAAGAGTGAAGATGTGAGAGCTCACGTTCGATATATTAGCCTGGCTTGACTCTGTTCAGTCCATTTTGTATATGAATCCATGTCATTATGCATGGAGACATCTCTAAGACTTGATCTGATTGTTAAGATCTTCTGCATATCTTGATGAAGCTATTCCTGATTCCAGCTTCCTTTACTTGGAAAAAAACAAATGATCACATACTTTTTTGAATGTGGATGAAATTCTTTTGTCTGTCTCGTTCTGAAGATCACAAAAACTTTATGAAAGTGACTAAGAGAAGGAAACAAGGCAAACAATAAGTTATTGTAGGAAAAGTTGTGGCCATTGCTTTAAGGACTTATTTTCTAGTTGAGTAATTCTTTGTGTTATTAAAGAGAAAGTGTTATTTATTCATATTCCTTCCTACAAATTAGTTTAGACAACTCTAAATAGCTTCTAAGCCTACCAGTTTTATTGATCCTAGAATTTTTTGAATATGTTTTGGAGTTTAGAAGATGAACATTGATAACTGAATTGATGCCCTAGTACCCTTTCATAGACTTGGAACATTTAACAATGTTTTGCACTCATTTTCTTCAGCTTTACAGAATAAGTCAACTTCAAAAAAAAAAAAAAGATGTAAAATAGGTGGGCTCTTTTTTGAAATTTTCTTTTTCCAATTACAAATTTAAATAAAATACGATAGAGTAATTAAGTACTTTTACAATAATGTTCTATTACCTAACCAAATGATTAACAAACAAACAAAAAACGAACGAACTAAATTTACTCCTATTTGAACATTATTCTTATGGGAGGAACAAAAGAAAAGATTCTCTTCTTCTTTCTTTAAGCAGGCTAAACAAACGATTTTCTTTAGTAGTTTTGGACACTAAAAGCAAAAGAAAAGAAAAAGCAATAGAGATGAAAATTCCATTTATCATCATCACCTTTTTACATAGTCTAAAACTTCTTAAAAGAACCATTACCTATTTTCCCATACACATGATAAGAATAGAAGAAACAAAGAATAGATAATACCTTCCTAAACATTTACACAGAAGCTATATATATGCGTCTATATAACAATAATTAACAACAAACAAATATTGAATAAATATATTTACACACACATAGACGCACAAACCAATTATATAAACATTTCATACGAACGATGTTGATGATGGTGATGATTCATGACTGTAAAGAGGCAACGAGAAGAGCAGAGCCAATGCTAGAACCATCTTCCATGGCTTTAACCACGACGTATTGGCTCACTTCTTCTCCTAAAATCTCGACGAGAGCTTCTTCCATGTATTCTCTAAACATGGTGTAATTCATGTACAAACCTCCTTCTACTGCGACAACTGTTCTTTTCTGCATTTGGATTTCACTTCTGCTTCTCCCGCTCGTGATTCCTCCGCTTCCATCTCTGCCTATCTTCTTCAAGATCCCTGCAATTCCCGCCGCTGCTAGCCTCCCCGCTCTTCGTGTCACCACGTCGCATATTTTCACCACAAGTTTTCTCACCTTCAATGGTACATCTGATACCTGTTTGTTCATTTTACATGCAAGTGAATGTTACTCAAGTTCTAAACTTTTCAACCTTCGTTCCATAAAAAGTTCTATAATAGATGAACCACTTGCCCCTAAGTCTTTCAAGATTCTTGCTACTTCTTGTAACTCAGGTGTGTCATCCTCATGCATAGCTGAGACTGAATTTGTCCTGGGAATTGGAGTACACACAGTTAGTTGTTTCGACATTGCAGAAAAAAACACATTACTAATTAGATAGTTGATGCAGAACATCAGAGTGTGTCCATGTTTGAGAAGCTGATGCAGACGATACATGACGTGAGACCAAGCATCTAATTAGAATAAGAATCAGCTTTCCAACAAGATATAAAGATGATATATACCTTAGAACGTAAGGCTCAGATAACACAGACGAGGAGGGCCCAAAGACATCAGATTCTTGTGACATGCGAAGAATTACTCTACGAACAATATCACCCAGATACATTCCTGCTATCATCTTCTCAAATCCCTATATAAGAGAAACCCAGAAGATATTAGAACTCACTGCTTGTTGATCACCTGAAGATAACTTATGATGCAATACGAAACGGGAAAAAAAGATGGGAGTAAGGCAAAGATTACCATATCGTTTGAATTTGAACTCGCTGCATCCAAGTCAATGTCATATGAAGTCCTTGGCAGGTGTGAGGACCAAAAATTTCCCCACTCCATATTGACCACCTGAAACATAAGAATGAATGAATCTTTTACATTTACTTCTCTGGGATTTACAGCATGATAACTGGTTTCTCAGAATATAGCATGAATTGATTTTTAGTACCATGCTTCCAGAAGTTGTAAGCAGACCCTGACACTTGATTATGGCATCAGTTCGTTCCAAGTAGCATGCATTACTACCTGTTCCAAATACAACCGCAACAACTGTATCTGGATCATGATAATATCCAAGTGACAGGGCTCCGACAGTATCATTCACCTGCTCAAACGAAAAATAACTCCATTTAGAACTAAGAATCGTTTATGAGATTTTCCTGAGCGATACATAGATATTTTTCTATAGTTCAGCTAAGGCCTTAAAATGTTGTAAGAAAGTGTAGCATTAGAAGGAGAAAGATCAGATAAATTGCAGACGATGTGCCAATATTTTGCCAGTAAAATTCTTCTGTTCCAGTGAAAAAGCACTTACAAGAGCCGCAACATGCATATCTAGGCCTCTTCTGTTCAGCGCTCCTTGTAGACATTCAGCTATATCTTTCCCGACCTATAATAATAAGGAGTTGCAGATTATATCATAAAATAACTTTGACTTTGCATAATGTTAAACTCCCACAACATATCAAGAGATCGATTACATTGTCACAAATATAATACTAACACAGTTAATTATTAAGGTCATGTATACCATTCCTATTACGTTAAGAATGCTTTCAGGATATCAGATAATGTTTCGATAGTGGAAAGAGTGATTCTATCAAGTCAGTATGGGTTGAATGAAAACAACGCTACTACCTTCTAACTATTTCAAAAGACAAACAAACAATCTCCGAAAACCAAGCCACGGCTTGCAGAGAATCTACGTAGTAATTTAAGTATCATTTTACTAACCATTTCACTAATCTCAAAACCTTTGGTCCATTTGATTAGAACTCCTGAAGATATAGAACTATGCTTGACAGGGAACGAAAACGTAAATGCAAGTTCCCTTTTGACACCTTGTGAACTGGCCCCATTTCCTTCTTTTTCGATAAACCTTTCTAAGGAAAAGGCGAGAAAGTTGAAAAGCACCTGCAATAAAAAAATAACAGATACTAAATTAAGCACGTTGCATTATATATAGCAAGCAAGGACTGGTGAGAAACAAAAAAGAAAGTGACAGTCACCTCGCTGGTGCTATTCATCAAATGTGAAGGTATCGGGTGTCGTTCAACATCTTGAACGTCCAGATATGACCTTTCACCACCCAGATGGACCCTTAAAATCCTAAAATAAGTGCCTCCAAGGTGAAGTGCATAATAAGTTCCTTTTTCCGTCCTGAAATTAAAGCACTCAGTTAATAATCTTCCACCCAAATGTAAAGATGAAATGTAATAATTGTAGGAATGAAAATGCATAGTGTGAAAATGGTGAATTGCTTAGGAACATACAAAAAAAAAAAAAAAAAGAGCCGCATGCAACAATAAAGAGAGAATCCAATGGCTAAAATATGAAGAAACTAGTACATTTTTTCCGTGAACAGTAGCAATCTAGTGGATAGGAACAAGATACCAAAGTAAAGGTAAGAGATAAGAGAGCGAAAAAAGAGAACTCCTCCTTCAAGCTTTTATAGTATATGTAAACTTCACATTAAAAAAAAAAAAGAGAGAGAGAGAGAGAGAGAGAGAGAGAGAGAGAGAACAGAATCAAAGGATCTGGAGCCTGCGAGAAATGGTACCCACTGACACTTCTTTTAATTCCTTGGCTCCAACTAAAGCTCAAAGTCGAGAGCCTTTACCAAGAATGAGGTCACACTACTCAGATTCTAGAGCAAGACATTGTACTTTATGAATCAACCAAGAAAGCATTCAACTTCACAAAAACTCTATCGAACTTAACGGACATTAGACCATGCAATGTAGAGAAAAAAGAATCAAATCTTGATTAATCGAAAACCAAACAAGATTCGTATCATCTTCAGACATTACTCAAATCAATGTCCAACACCAATCCAAGCAAACTTATCCCTAATTAGCAACCATATAAAAAAGGGAAAATCTTTACCCTTTGGGCAAATCATCGACGTAAGTGAGCAGCATTTTAAGCTTAGAGCCTCCTTCAGAAGCCAATCCAGCGTGCATCTCAACAGCCATAGCATCCACCACTTGCCTCAACCTACAAGCCGGAGTATCACAAGCATCCTCCAACTCCTTCAAAATCTCAACAACAGTCCTCCATTTCCTCCGACTCTTCATTCTCCTCCTCACCATAACCGCCGCAACAGAACAAGCCGCAACAACCGCAGCCGCCGCAAACGCAACCGCGACTTTCCCCATCCACAAACACAAACACAAAAAAAAACAGAACCAAACAAATTTTCACACAATTCCTTTTCTTAAAACCTAAGACGGCTCGCCACAACCTACTCCAATAAAGACTTGACCAGCAGTGAATACAGCCGATCAGAATAACCAAAACGACTCCGTTTCAACATCTTCAACGACTTTATTTCTTTGTTATCTCTCTCGACTTCTATTGCCGCCTTTTCCCCTGACAAAAACCGCAGAGCTGTTTACTCCTCTCCTCTACTCTCTTAACTAACTGCCACGATTTCGATGGTTGTTCCCGTCTGCAGTCTCCGGCGACTTACCGGCGGTGATACTGTCAATAAATATGTAAAGAGAGAGAACTATAGAGAGACTAGAGAGAGCGAGATTTATGGATTTCGGCAGAGACAAAAGCGGAAGGAGAGAGAAGGGGGCTGGAAAGCGAAGTGGTGAATATATATATATAGCCTTATATATGTGTATATATATATATTCGCGTTTATTACATAAATATATATACCCTCTCGTCTTTTTGGATGTCGACGGTTTCGTTTTTTTTTTGTTTTCCCCCAAATTATTTTTTCATATTTTGTACTATTTAAATTACTCAGTTTAAAACATCTGTCCGTTTTCCAGATCTGTTAATAGTACTGGTTATTTGTATTTCTAGCAGAATTTTAGAGAAAATATAAATTTTATCTCTTTAGTTTTCGTTAACTTACGCTTCTTTATCAACCTAACTATCTTTCAATTAAAAAGAGATGGAATTTGAAAGTGTTATCAATTAGTTAGTGAGACGATTATTGTCATACGACCGCTAAAGAAGAAAAAATGTTCAATAAATAGGAAAAATGTAAAAAAATACGTGGATTGTTTTTTGTACCCTCAATTTGTATGATATTACCGTCGTGCCCCAGTCTTCTCTCTCTTTTTCTTTAATCGCACTTTAAGGTGGTGAGTTACAAATAGGGAAATACCAAACGTAACTACTTGCATTTAAATTCCCCCATCATTTAAATCATTTTTAAAATATGATAAAGTAAAAGAAGTAATGCCCCCCGTTTGACCTTTGACCGGTCGATTTAATATGACTCTCCTTTGAATATAATTTCAACGGCGTGCTCTTTTTGCCGTTGGGAATCTCTCATGATCAATTATTATAATTCGAAAATTTACTAACCATCGAATTATTTAATTTAGCAAATTATAATCCGTCCTTGAGCAAAGATTATATTTATTGATAATGACTCGTGGCCGGATCTACTCCAATAAGCAGCCATGTAAAGGGGCTGAATTGTAAATTTTCACCTTTTCTTCTCCTTTTTGCAGCATGCCCTACATTAAGCCAACTTGGCAATGTTTCAATGTGATTTTTTTCGCATTGGCATTATTATTTTGTGCCAGCCATTATTGTGCATTTTCGTTATTTTATTTTAAATTAGTAATTAAGTCACATAACGGTTGATCGTAGTTTGTAAACTAAGCGGCGGAAGCATTGATAACGTATTTAGAAAATAATGACCAAACCCCAACCTAAAAGTAGAAATAAATTAAGTGATCTCTTACAACTTTACAAAATAGTTAAGTTTTAAACTTTGTATTATTTATAATTTCGTAAATCATAATTAGCAACAATTCAAATATACTATTTTAACGTTGAGAAATATTTTTTAAAAAAATATAGTCTAAAAGAACATCTAATTTATAACTAAAGTAACATGTCAAATTTCATTTAAAAATCATTATTATACAGGATTTTAATATTTTTAGTTTGAAATTCTGCAGGAGTACAAAAGGACTGGAAAAGAAATACCTTATTATATATATTTATGCAATTATGGATACTTCAATAGTATCGAATGTCCTTTGGTGTATGAATGTGGCGAACAGCCGCATAAAAGCTGGCAATTTTAATTTTACATTATAGTTTGGTTTCCATCAATTTTGTTTTTTTTAGCGAAAAATGTTTTTATTGTTGGGAAATAAAAAAAAAAATTCTACAATGGTGAGGGACAAACAGCGTCAGAGCCCATGAAAACGCACGTTGCCATTTAACCCAAAGGAAAAAGAGAGAAGAAGAAGAAGAAAAGAAGAGAAAAAAATCGCTCTTCCCCAGTTTGACAGCTCACTGCCACTCAACAGTAGGACCCACAGGTTTCTTCCTATTTACCATTTTGACCCTTCTTTGGGGTCTACTTCGTCTCCTCCAACCCTAGAGGTTCTCCGCGTTTGGGTCTCGGATTTCGAACGTGATTGTGGTCACGTGACATGACACGTCACCTGCTTACCATTCGCTGACGCAACGCTGTCTTTCGTCTTTCCGAGTCGTTTTGAATACTACTATTTTTCTCAATTTTACTTATCTATTAATTTAATTTCGCATTTAAGTTTATGCGACTGCATTTATCTTTCGTGAATTTATACACGTAACTGAATATTTCGATTTGAGCTATTTATCATATACTACAAATTATGCCTATTTTATCTTGATATACGTATTCAAGTTTAAGATTTTTTTAAAAAAGTTCAAACAAATAAATAAGAAAAAGATATAACTATAAATTAACTCTTCTTTTAGACCCACGCATTATTATTTACCAATTTGGCCCATAAAAGCCTAAGGATTGCCAGGTGGTTATTTATCTCGTTAAAGTTTGGACGAGTCATGAAGCAAATACACAATTTTCTTGGTTTCGACCCAGGCATTTACTAGCTAGGCCCATAAGAAAAGCCCAAGTATTTTTACTGGCTCGCAAGGTTTTAGTTATCCCGTTGAGATTTCGACACGTCATCAAACACCAGACGGTTGCCACGTGGCCATCGCCTTCGATAAAACGGCTAATGAGATGAGGTGAGAGCGAGGGACAAAAATAGAGAATGGCGCGAGCTCTGCTGCTGCATCCATACAGGGCAACAGTACGAGCATCTTCGTCAAACGAGACGAAATACGACGGCGTTCCGGAGGTTAAGCTCGCGGATCCTACCAGGAACTATCGGGTCTTGGTGTTGGGTGGAACGGGTCGGGTCGGCGGGTCTACTGCTGTTGCTCTCTCTAAGCTATGTCCCAAGCTTAAGATCGTCGTCGGTGGACGGAACAGGTTAGGGACTATTCCCGAGATAAATGTCGAACAAATTGAAATGCATTTGATACGTCTTGTCTTTGTGCTGCAGAGAGAAAGGTGAAGCAATGGTGGCTAAATTGGGCGAGAACTCTGAGTTTGCTCAAGTAGACATCAATGATACTAAGACACTTGAGACAAGTTTAAGAGGTTTGTTTCGTTTTGACCAAACAAATATCTCTTTGTCAACTGTCAAACTTGGGTGCATGTGTTTGAATTTCGACATGAATTTGGGAAGTTGGACTAGCTATTATCTATTAAAAAAGTAATCTAGGTGACACTGCTATAGAATTCAGACAAGTTCAGGGTTTATCTAGGGTTTTAATGTTCTGTCTTTTTGAAGTTTTTTCTTGAGTATTGACCGTAAAGTGTGTGAATTGCAGACGTTGATCTTGTAGTCCATGCTGCTGGACCTTTTCAGCAAGCTCCTCAATGCACTGTTCTTGAAGCTGCCATAAAGACCAAGGTGAGGATAAGGTAAAACAAAACAAAAAAAACATTTTCTATGTCACCGAATCTTACCTTGCCCCCTATATAAGTGAGTTCGAATCTTAGGAGATAAAACTTACAGATATGTTTTTGGTCCATGTATGCAACAGACTGCTTATGTCGATGTTTGTGATGACACAAGCTACGCTTTCCGCGCAAAATCTCTTCAGGCTGAGGCAGTTGCTGCGAATGTTCCAGCGATTACAACTGCTGGAATATATCCAGGAGTTAGCAATGGTGTTAAACCTGATCACAAGTTCCTGTTGCTTTTATGTTTGGTATATAGTTTCGTTGATTCAAGTAGTTAAAAGCTTGTTTAACTTTCTCAATAGTGATGGCGGCAGAGCTGGTCGCTGCAGCAAGAACTGAAGACAAGGGGAAGCCAGAGAAACTGAGGTAACACAAGGAACTTGCTCAGATGTTTATTATTGTAACTGAAACAAGAAGTTCCATATTGCAAATATATTTTGTTGTAACTGTAGTTAAAGTAATCTAATCAGACTTTTTCTTGACTCATGATGTCATTTCAGGTTTTCCTATTACACAGCAGGAACTGGTGGTGCAGGTCCTACAATACTAGCGACGAGTTTTTTACTTCTCGGTGAGGAAGTTACAGCATATAAACAAGGCAAGTGTTCACTTCAAACTCTCAGAAATCAAAATCATATCTCTCTATACTACTGTGAAGCTTTCAGCAAGTTTCTCACCCTTATCTTGTGGGGACTTGATCAGGAGAGAAGGTGAAACTAAAACCCTACAGCGGAATGATAAACGTTGATTTTGGAAAAGGCATCCGGAAAAGAGACGTTTATCTTTTGTAAGTCCCTCCTCCACATCAAAAGCTCCACTGACATCCCGAAAATACTTTTTGTTTAGGGCAGTGGTTCGTTTTTGCAGGAATTTGCCAGAAGTAAGATCAACTCATGAGGTTCTAGGAGTGCCAACTGTCAGTGCTCGATTCGGCACTGCTCCTTTCTTCTGGAACTGGGGAATGGAGATCATGACAAAACTCCTACCACCGGTATCATACTCAGACCTTTTCTTAATCAATGGTTTCATGATCGAGGACGATAATCATATCTTTTCTCTTATCAAATTGCAATGCTTGTCTTGCTTACTCTAGGAGGTCCTTAGAGACAGAAGCAAAGTCCAACAAATGGTAGACCTGTTCGACCCTGTCGTTAGAGCCATGGATGGCATTTCTGGAGAGCGTGTCTCAATGAGGGTAGGGGAAAAGAACGGAGCACTGCAAAATTATTTACAGTAGTTAATTTCGGTTACCCACTCGTTGGTTCTCATCTTAACCTCTTTGTGAAGGTTGATTTGGAGTGCTCGGATGGACGAGTCACAGTTGGGTTATATAGTCATAAAAAACTATCTGTGTGAGTCTCCTTTACATCCTTATACTATTTGCTTATACATACACACACTCATGTATTTACACAACACATGCGACAAGCGACTACATAGAGCTATCTATAAGAACCGAAATCTCTTGGGTTTACAGAGCCGTTGGAGTTTCAACCGCGGCTTTTGTTGTAGCAATGCTTGAAGGAAGCACACAACCAGGGGTCTGGTTTCCAGAAGAGGTGGTTCTCTCTTTCTGTCTCTGTAAACTCATAAAACCGCTCTTAAGGTTTGTTTGTTTACATATTTCAGTATGATGTTTTGATGCAGCCTCAAGGGATCGCAGTAGAGGCAAGGGAGACTCTTCTTACACGTGCGTCACAAGGATCGTTCAATTTCATACTAAACAAGTAAGCCATCGTTATTTAATTAATCGATACTTTATCTCCCTTATTTTCATTTAATAATGTTGGTGTTTCCTTTTCTTATGATTTAAAGGCCACCCTGGATGGTTGAAACTGTCCCGAAGGAGGTGATTTTAGGGATATACGTATGAGTTCGAGGAAGAAGAAAAAGAGATGAGCATCAATACATTACTTTGTAAACCAATTTGCGTCTGATGTGTATACTAGTACAGATTCATAGTTTCATCAGAGGATGTAGAGAATAAAACTTCAAAAAATTACTTGGAAATGACACAATCGTGGAAACAACTGTGAAAAATCAATGAAGAGTATAATTTACAGGTGAAATGAAGAGTCCAGCTCCATCGAGCACTTTTCTCGTATTTACGTTCAATAAAGTCCCAACATTCTAAGTTCCATAACATGACTCTGATCAAGCTCAGGAACATCCTTGCAGTCTCGGTCTTCCACTATATACTCCTGATACGGAAACACAATGTTGTTTATCAGAAAATCAATCACGCAAACTAAACTAAAGAACAGACAATCTGCAAGAAAGCAGACCTTTGTGAGTTCTTGTTTGGCAAGAACATGGTAGTGCCGCTCATTGATCCTTTGACCACAGATAATTGCAATGAAGAACCCGTAAAGTAGTCCTACCAAGACAATGGCCAAAACTGCAACATGAAACATGAAACAGACCATCAGACACTCATTGGATTAAGAAATATAGCTCAAAGATGGTGTTGACCTATAAGTGTTACCAGCTAATGTGTAGAAGCCGTAAGGATGTTCCTCATAACCAAACATTTCACGTAATTCTTCACCGTAGAACTTGTAAACTAATAACCCCAAGAATGCTACAACCTGTTGATACACGAATGCTTTGTTCATCAATATAAATGTATCAACCAATCGAAATTCATACAAAGAATCTCCTGTCTCAGATTACGAATGCAACACGGGTTTGGTCACGGTTCTGAATCGGATATTGGAACTATACCTATGGATTTGGGCTCTCATAAGTGGTAACTAGTCTAATCAGAGTGTGTGGATGGACCAAATATGAGAGTGAAGAAGCTGATAACATCTTGTACAAAGAAAACAAGTCACGTACCATCTGGACAGTGATGAAGATGAAAGCATGATCTCGAGCAACGAGGAGCTGAAATCTCAATCTCAACCACCATCTATCAGGAGGCACATTAGCTCGGAGTTTAAAGACAGCTCTACACTCTGTACAATGCGAAAACGCAAAACCTTCCTGAAACATATTTACATAAACAGAGACAACAAAAGCAAACAAACAGCTTTCAGAATATCCAAACCTACAAGCTTACAAAAGGTAAAGGCCACCCCCAAGTTATGATTACCTTGGTGGAGCGCCAATTATCGAGACAAGATCTATGAACGTACTTCTGAGTACCTTTACAATTGCAAGGACCAATCAGATCTTCCCCTGCAAATCATTCATATAACACTAATTTAATTCCTCAACAATACGCCAACAAAAATCAAGAAAAGCCTTTGGTTAAATAACAATACCTCCAACATCAAGACAAATTCGACATTGTGGTTGATCTCCAGCAACCAGATGTGTAGTCTCGTCGTCGTCGTCGTCGTCGTCATCACTCTCAGCTATCTCCACAACAAGACGATCACCTCTTTCTTCGGCAGCTACGATTTCGTTAGAGGATGTAGTAGATTCGTCGAATGGAATCTGTGCTTCTTTCCGGTCATCATCATTAGGCACTAATTGCATCTCTTCAACATACTAAAACATCTTTGAAATTGAACCCCAGAGAGAGAGAGATTGGATTTTGGGATGGGAAAACGGCGAAGAAAAGTCCGAGGGGCAAAAGTGGGAATATTTAAAAACATGTGGAAGGCACATGACACGTGGACTTAATATTTTTAGTGGACCAGTGAAGTTTCATCGTTGCCATCGTTTACATCGCAGAGTCGTTTGGTGGGGTTCAGTCAATTACTCAAATACAGATCACAATCTAACTCCCCAGAGATACAGACGAAGCAAGAAGAAGATGGCGGAGACTGTTCATTCTCCGATCGTTACTTACGCATCGATGCTATCGCTTCTCGCTTTCTGTCCACCTGTCGTCATTCTCCTGTAAGCTCTTCATTTTCCTCATAACTTTCAGATCGGCTCGCACAGTTTGATGACATCACATCTTAGTTCATAGCCGTTTATATTCATATCGTTAATCCATTAAGTAAGTAACAAATTTGGTAAATATGTTTTTCAAAATTTGTTAGCGTTAAGTCACGTATAGTGATGCAGTTATAGGATTCGTTATTTATTGAATGAGAGTTTTCATTTGTTCAGATTAAAGCAACAATAGTAGTAGATTTTGTAAGCTGCAAAGTTCACATTTATCTATTTTGTTGGGTCCATAAAATGTTTTTCGTCTATTTGCTAGTAATAAATTTGTTATGGGGGAAACTTTGTCCACTACTATTATTGTTACTATTCATTCATATCCCCCCCCCACTCTTTCTGACTTCATTTATGTTTCTGATTTATAGAGTTTGAGTGTGACACTACACTATGCATAATTCTCTTCTTTCTCAATGTTTCACTTCTTTTTAATAATGCAGATGGTACACAATGGTTCATCAGGATGGTTCTGTTGCTCTGACCTCCAGCTTCTTGTGGCAGAATGGATTTCAAGGACTCATCGACATATGGCCAAGACCTACTGCGATTGCTTGGAAGATAATTTTCTGCTATGGAGCATTTGAGGCTGCGCTTCAGCTGCTTCTTCCTGGTAAAAGAGTTGAAGGACCGATTTCTCCTACCGGAAACCGACCAGTGTACAAGGTTATTGAAATTGGAATTTTTTTTATTTAAGTTCAGTTGTCGTTGTGTGCTGGAATTTAATGCACATAAACTACTGTGCGGTTTTGCTCTTGCAGGCTAATGGTATGGCTGCCTATTTTGTGACACTAGCCACCTATCTTGCTCTTTGGTGGTAAGCAATGTGTATTTCTTTTTAATACTTCTTTAGGTTGGATTAAGTTTAGACAATTGATACGTATTTATCTTTAAGTATATAAAATTGACTTCTTTTTGCTACTCAGGTTTGGGATATTCAACCCTGCAATTGTCTACGATCATTTGGGTGAAATATTTTCGGCACTGATATTCGGAAGCCTCGTATTCTGTATTTTGTTATACATAAAGGTAACTGTCTATGCCATGAATGTTGTGTTGCTTTCTTCTTAGTTGTCTACTTGTGTAGAATTTGGCTTTTCTTTGTTTTCTAAAAGTTGTGTTTTTGTCTTGTACAAGGGTCATGTTGCACCTTCATCAAGTGATTCTGGTTCATGTGGTAACCTGATTATCGACTTCTATTGGGTGAGCTTTTTCTGCTGATCATATTCTCGTTCTTCTGAAATCACTCTGGTTGGGATTTACTTAAGGAACTCACGTTTTGCCAATGTTAGCTTCTTGTCTCTTTGCAAGTCATCCAGAGGTTAAGCTTTCGTAAAGTTCCACAGTTAGTAGACCTATAAACGTCAGTATCTTCGTAGCAGCATTTACTCGTTTAATTGAATTAACACAAAAGTACTAATTTTGGTATGAATATGGTCTTAAATGTCAGAAGGTGGAGTAAATGAATAGATTATTCAGTAGTTATTAATCATAGATGAGATCGTCTGGTACTCGCTGCGTCCAGTTTATCATTAACACAATGCAATTTGTGGCATTCTTATTCTCACTGTATTCTTTGCGTCGTGATTTGCAGGGCATGGAGCTGTACCCTCGAATTGGTAAGAACTTTGACATCAAGGTTTTTACTAATTGCAGATTTGGTATGATGTCTTGGGCAGTTCTTGCCGTCACGTACTGCATAAAACAGGTACTGTCTAGATAGATTTCCACACTCTTACGAGGTTTCTCTGAGTCCTTATTTGTCTCACCTCTTCCAATCTGTGGTCCCAATACTTTTTTAACAGTATGAAATAAATGGGAGAGTATCTGATTCAATGATGGTGAACACCATACTGATGCTGGTGTATGTCACGAAATTTTTCTGGTGGGAAGCTGGTTACTGGAACACCATGGACATCGCACATGACCGAGGTATGCTTCTGGTACATATATCAAAATTACATCATCATCAACAAAAGTTGCTTTACTATTTGGCCATAATTTCCTTGCCAGTTCTGTTGACATGGCTAAATTAGCAGCATATGACTCAGATATTATGTCTAGCTTTATAAGATGAAGCTAACATTTTCCATACTTTATAATTTGTGATTTTTCAGCTGGCTTCTATATTTGCTGGGGTTGTCTGGTGTGGGTGCCTTCTATTTATACCTCTCCAGGCATGTACCTTGTCAACCACCCCGTCGAACTTGGAACTCAGGTGCAAAAACATAAACTTTTATTGCTGAATATAGATATGTGAGTAATACCCCTTGTGTGTTAATCAAATGAAAAACCTTAATTATACCATATTCATGGGAAAGAGAAAGGTTAAGCTAACTGTAGCGATCCCAGAATCTGGGTTTTAAAGTATTTAAATTCTAGAAATTTCGCTTTCAAGTCTTGTAATTCTATTACTGGGCATCTTTCATTACAATAGAGACAAGAGAGTTAAACTTCAACATGTCTGAATGGTTGCATACACTCATGATTCTAGCTGTCAGATACCAATCTATGTAGTAGCATAACTCTGTTCAACAAAAACACTATCGATGGTACAATTTTTGGGACATTTATGCCTATTTCTATCTCTGAGACTTCATAATTCCCTTCGTTGGTTTGCAGTTGGCAATATACATTCTGGTGGCGGGAATTCTTTGCATTTACATAAACTATGACTGCGATAGACAAAGGCAAGAGTTCAGGAGGACGAACGGGAAATGCTCGGTTTGGGGCAAAGCCCCGTCAAAGGTGTGATTATATAACACTCGGTTAAGTTAGCTTATTCCTATTCAAATTCAAAACATTCCGATGTGTATGAACAGTTTTTTATCTCTGGGTTTGTTGCAGATTGTGGCGACATATACGACAACAGCTGGTGAAACTAAAACCAGTCTTCTCTTGACCTCTGGATGGTGAGTTTATTCTACATTATGTTGTTATTTATTACATGTTGTTCATCACGGACAACATCGATCAATGGCTTTTTGATCATGCAGGTGGGGATTGGCTCGTCATTTCCATTATGTTCCTGAGATCGCAAGTTCCTTCTTCTGGACCGTACCGGCTCTCTTCAATAACGTAATTTCTTACTCTATCTCTTTGGTTTGTTATAAGCTTTTGTTGCAAGAGATACACTTAAGACATAATAAATCTTTTTTTTTTCCCACTGTTGTTTGAACCAGTTTTTGCCATACTTCTACGTCATATACCTCACCATTCTTCTCGTTGATCGAGCCAAGAGAGACGATGATCGATGCCGATCAAAGTAAGTCACCAAATCTGAATCAGTTTTCTTACAATATGAACATATTCTCTTTGTTCTTACTTTCGATTTGTTGCTTCTTTTTGGTAAAGGTATGGGAAATATTGGAAGCTGTATTGCGAGAAAGTACGTTACAGGATCATTCCGGCAATCTATTGATTGTAACAAAGTCTGTGTTCTCTTCTCTCATTTGTTTTGTTTAGTCGAACGAACGTTGGAATCATCCAAAGACCAAAAAATGAAGAAGGCAAATTGATGCGTTTAGACTTTTTCTTTTTGTAATTTATAAAGCTACGTTTTAAAATTTCTAGCTACGGGTTTCTCTAAAATAATTGTTTTTATGTTTTGGTTGTATTGTTTTTCATTGCATAAAAATAAGTTAAAATTTTAAAATTTGAAGTAGAATTTCAAGCTCTACTTATTGCTCTGCAACACGCTTGTTCTCGAGGCTATCGGATCGGAGGATAATTTTGGAGGGTGATAATAAACAAGTCTATGATATTATCTCTGGTCACAAACAGCATTTTCACCTTCACAGTTGGCTCAGAGATATCTTTAAAAATTTGATTCTGTGCAGTTTTTATGGACGGCGCGAATGAACAAGGCTGCAGATGTACTAGCGAAGCACTCTACATTTTCTTCAGTTTCTTCTCAGTTTCATTATTATGTACAAAGCTTTCTTGTACCTATCCTCCATGAGGATCACTCTAGTATCTTTTAATAGAAGGTTACCGTGTTAAACAAAAAAGAACTGTTAATTAAATATTTTGAAGTATACCACTTCAATTGGGTATGCTAGATTAGTAGTTAATTATACCGATTATAATGTTGACAACTTAACACTATCGACGAAAATTTTCTTCTTATTTCAATCACAAAGATCCTCACACAGCCTAAACCCCTACCCAGACGTCAAAAAAGAAAAAAAAAAAGCCTACAGACCTATACTATTATCAAGTTGACTCCACTAATTTAGATTTCATAGGTGTTACGCAGGATGTTAGAATCCACAACAATCATAGTAATGACACAAAATAGTGATTTATGTTTAGATATTATGAGAACTTACAAGTTCAATAAATAAAATTTGATTATCCTCGAAATTTTTATTCAAAGTACTAAATTTCAATCTATAAATTCTACTATTTTTGAACAAAAAAAATCTACTATTTCTTCATGCATATGTTTTTAATTTATACTATTTTACCAGTCTATTCCTCAGATCAGGTTTTAATAGTAAAATAATTTCATTCTTTTCTAGAGAATCTTTGGTCAATGGTCTTTAGTTTAAAATGTGATTATGTTCTCCCACAGTAAAAACAAATAGAGAGAGAAATAGGAGAAAAGGACAAAAGGTGAGCATTTAAATGAAAGAAAAGGACAAATGAAAAGTTATGAAAAGACAATGAACATTTAAAGAAGACAGACAAATCCCACACCCAAGCCTCAAGCCCCATCTCAAATTTATGAATATTATTATTATTTTTTAACAAGACAACAAAAACAAAAGAGATGGTTTTTGGGTTATGTTTTGTCTTTGTTAGGGCGTGTTTGGACGTTTCCGTCTTCTCAGAATCATAATTTACCAAAACAGCTTTTTCCTTTTAACAAAATAAATATAATTTTTTATATAAAAAATAGTCATGATTCTAAATCTACCTCATGTCGAGACAAAAACCCATAAAAGTGGAGGTTCCAATCTCGAATACAGACATATATGCTGTATCGGTGTATGCATTTATAATAAGATAATTCCAAAAGGTATAATGACAAATGGATTCATTGAACTTCTTGGCTCATCTAACTTTTTTTTTTTCCTGCTTTTTATAGTTTCTCTAAATCAAGAATCATAATCTAACAAAAATAAAATTTTCTCTAAATCAAGAATCATCATCTAACAGAAATAGGGAAATTAACGTATTAATTTCAAGAAAATTACAGGTGAGGCTTCTTTTGTAATATATTGTATGTGATTCTAATGGACAGAAATGTTGATACGTAGTCTTATTCATGTAGTACAACAACTACTATGTGAACATAATAACTATAGTTTAACGGTGGGATGGAAATTTTGACCACTTTTAATAAATTCCTTAAAACGAAGGAAAGAAAAGATTATAGAAAAGGGAGATTTGAAAAAGGAAAAGAAAAGACAAAGAGGAAGAAGACAAAACCGACTATCACGCATTGTCTGGTACGTAGAGCCAAAAGGAACAATGCCTCTGTTTTAGTGTTTTTTAGTTTCAATGCTTTCCCCAAAATACAACAAATCCACACACACACACACAATAGACTCACAAGATAACCACCAGAGACTTCTTTGTTCTTACACATAGATTAGATAGATAGAACCCAACCAAACAAAAAAGAAAAAAAGCTTCGACATTTTCTTCTAAATTCATTTCGGTTTTTCTTTCCATTGATGCAAATTCAAGTAAGTTTCTCATATCTTTTTAGTTAATGTTTCTGGTTATTGCTTTGTGATCATTGCTAGTTTCTTGTTTTCTTTCTTGTTCTTGTTTATAAAGAGACTTGCTTTCTTTTCTTTGTCTAAATTCAGACAGTTTTCAGTCAGCAGCTGTTGTCTTTCTTCTTCTGTCTTCGAATCATTTACTATCTATACGTTTAAAAATTATGTACTTTCTGCAACAAAAAAGCATTTATAACCAACCCTAGTTCCGCTGTTCTCTAACCATTTATGACCCTTTTGTTAAACTGCAGGATTCTCTGGATCTTTCGGGTTTGGTTCTTGTCGTTGCGAGTCTCCCAAAGTTCCAATCTTTTTTCCTCAAGAAAGGATTGAGCTTGTAGTTCTGGATCTCGCTTTGGCCTTCAATGGTGGCTATGTTTCAAGAAGATAATGGAACATCCTCTGTAGCTTCATCTCCACTTCAAGTCTTCTCAACCATGTCACTCACAAGACCAACTCTCCTCGCTTCTTCTTCGCCGTTCCACTGTCTCAAAGACCTCAAACCAGAGGAGCGTGGTCTCTACTTGATCCACCTCTTGCTAACCTGCGCAAACCACGTGGCGTCAGGTAGCCTCCAAAACGCGAACGCAGCTCTCGAGCAGCTCTCTCACCTCGCTTCCCCTGACGGCGACACGATGCAGCGGATCGCTGCTTACTTCACCGAAGCGCTTGCTAACAGAATCCTCAAGTCGTGGCCTGGTCTCTACAAGGCGCTTAACGCAACTCAGACAAGGACCAACAATATCTCCGAGGAGATTCATGTCAGGAGATTGTTCTTTGATATGTTCCCGATACTCAAAGTGTCTTACTTGCTCACTAATCGAGCTATACTCGAGGCTATGGAAGGAGAGAAGATGGTCCATGTGATTGACCTCGATGCTTCCGAGCCTGCTCAGTGGCTTGCTTTGATTCAAGCTTTTAACTCTAGGCCTGAAGGTCCACCGCATTTGAGAATCACTGGTGTTCACCACCAGAAGGAAGTGCTTGATCAAATGGCTCATAGACTCATTGAGGAAGCAGAGAAACTCGACATCCCGTTTCAGTTTAATCCCGTTGTGAGTAGTTTAGACTGTTTAAACGTGGAGCAGTTGCGTGTTAAGACAGGGGAGGCCTTAGCCGTCAGCTCGGTTCTTCAATTGCATAACTTCTTGGCCTCGGATGATGATTTCTTGAGAAAGAACTGCGCTTCACGGTTTCAGAACAATCCTAATGGGGTTGACTTGCAGAGAGTTCTAACGATGAGCCATGGCTCTGCAGGCGAAGCACCTGAGAATGATATGAGCAACAACAATGGATACAGCCCGAGCGGTGACTCGGCTTCATCTTTGCCTCTCCCTAATTCAGGAAGGATCGATAGATTCCTCAATGCAATTTGGGGTTTGTCTCCAAAGATCATGGTGGTCACTGAGCAAGACTCGGACCACAACGGCTCCACACTAATGGAGAGACTATTAGAATCGCTCTACACCTACGCAGCATTGTTTGATTGCTTGGAAACAAAAGTTCCAAGAACGTCTCAAGATAGGATCAAAGTGGAGAAGATGTTTTTCGGAGAGGAGATCAAGAACATCATAGCATGCGAGGGATCTGAGAGAAGAGAAAGACATGAGAAGCTCGAGAAATGGAGCCAGAGGATTGATTTGGCTGGTTTTGGGAATGTTCCTCTTAGCTATTATGCCATGTTGCAGGCTAGGAGGTTGCTTCAAGGCTACGGTTTTGATGGATATATGATCAAAGAAGAGAGCGGGTGCGCAGTGATTTGCTGGCAAGATAGACCTCTATACTCGGTATCAGCTTGGAGATGCAGGAAGTGAAAGAAGATAAATGATGTAAACACCTGTGTGTTCTCTTTTGTTTATGAGCAGAGTCCCTTTCTTTTGTTATACATAGGGCCACAATCTTAATTGTTTCGTGATTGTGACTTTCTGTCTCTTTCTCCTATTTTGGCAAATGCTTCTTACTGCCTCTGCATATATGCCTTTTAAGTATTCAGCAGTGTATTTGTTTTGTTGTATCGTTTTGGTTTGATTCAGTTTATCCCAAACCGAATCCAAATCGAGCTGAAGATAACTACATTCATGGTCGGTTCAAGATCTCCAATAGTTTCCTATACAATCATGATTTAAGAACTCAAAAACCTGTTGCAAAGAATAAATGTGACATTCTTTCAGAATATGATTCGTTTGTGTATGTAAAAAACTAACTTCGTGTATATTTAGATTACAATGAGGACACATGCACTCTACAACGAGAGTCTGATGTATATACTATGAAAAGAACGAGTTATTTACATATTTGCTGATTTGTTCAATTCCAATCTGTGAACCTGAAGAACACAAAAAAATGCAGCTCAAGATTTCTTCATGATCAAAATTCTGGAAGTAAGTGAAACTTGGTCAACCGGAGATTTAGAAAGGCTAAATCAGAGTTGTCTACTCCATGAATAGTTTTCTTAGATCATCTACTGTTAGTCGAGTTGCAGAGCTTCCACCATGCTCTTCACCAAAGGCAGACGCAACCATCTTCCTTTTATCTTCCTGATAATAAGAAAAATCGCAGAGCCAGAAATGAGACACTGAGGGGGAAACATGTATCAGCTAGAAGCAAAGATATAGATCTTAAAGCATACCTGGAGACTCAAAATTCTATCCTCAACAGTATCTTTTACCGTAATACGAGTTACAGTAACTGGTCGAGTTTGTCCAATACGATGTGCTCGATCAATAGCTTGATCTTCAGTAGTTGGATTCCACCAAAGATCAAGAAGAATGACATGACATGCAGCAACCATATTCAGCCCAAGGTTTCCAGCTTTTAAAGACATTATCATCACTTTTACCTGTTTAATAAATTATGCACCGTTTAGAGAGTTTCGTGATAAAAAGTGGGAACATATACACATTGCGTAAAAGAAGTAATTTTGAAGTTTTGAAAAATTTGCACATGACTTACATCTGGATCGTTGCTGAATTCTTTCACAGCTCTGTCTCTAGCAGCTAGACTCATCGTACCATCTAATCTTCTAAATTCTATAGTGTTTTCAATTAGAGACCGCTCGAGCAAGTCAAGCATACCAGTCCACTGAGAAAAGATAATCGTTTTTATTGGCCCTCTGTTAGAAGGAGTTGACCGCAGCCTCGTTTGCTCTACAATGGTAACATCATCGTCGTCATATGGCAGCGAGGAAGAAGGCATTTGACCGTGCTGCACTGAGTTCGGACTGCCTTGGTTAGAGAGCGACTGTAGAATATCTAAGACAGTCTTGATTTTTGATGATCTGAACTCGCCATTCTGAAAAACTGCTTTATCAAGACCTCTATCGTGTGAAGAACTACAACCCATATCATCAGCGTTGCAACTTCGAAGGGTAGACTCAGAGAAAACGACATCATGCGCAAGCTGTGCTCTGCATTCGGGGCACGAGTTCTCATCCCCTGTGATATATTCTACTACACACTGATAGCAGAATATATGGCCACACAAAGTAATAACAGTGTGTTCTGATGTATCCTGCAAAACGAAAGAAGAAAAAATATAAAGACGTGAATCAGATGGTAAGAACTTGAAGAGACTATTTCTAGACCTCAATCATTATGCACTTACGTTGCAGGTATAGCAGATGGGAGATGATTCTATGCGATTGAGCAAGCTAACTCGAACCTCCCTAGAAAGTCTTTTCGCAGCTTCTTCTGATTCTTTTCCAACTGAATCTGAGTTATATCTTTTAACAAGTTGGGGGTGGTCACAAGCTTGGCGTAATCGTAAAAGCAAGAGAAGAATGTTTGCGTAGTTTTGATTCAAAGTTCCTGCAGCAGCATATGCCTGCACAGAAGAATTACCATCTTACGAACTTAACAGGAATCACTACAAAGGTTTTCTTCACATGAAACTCTCCATAACCACTAATATTTATATCACATCGCGTTGCTAGTTACTGCATAAGTATCTTATTTTCCAAAAATGCACAGATAACAGCTATAAACCAAGGATGAACTGATAGTTTGGAGGAGTACTGAAAGAGCACCTTGAACTGAGAACGTGACTCGGATTCAAGCTTCGTGTAGAAATACCGCTCCTCTTCCGAGAAGTCCACCTTGCTCAAATTAATTGTCTTTGGTGGTAGATTAATTATAGGCTGACCATCCAGCAATGTTCCTATATCATAGATCACAAGATAATTAACAGAAACTCTCAACAGCGGCACAGCTATGTAAGGAGATAGTAGGGGTAACATGAAATCTATCATATGAAAAGTAGAGATCGGGGCAAAAAAGAACGACAATGAACAAACCGAATAGTATTATTGCTAATCTTTAGAAAACTTAACCTCTGTACTACCATCAGGTGACAGCCCGACTAAACTCGCAACTATTTTTATTCTAAAGTATGAAAGCGATAAGCAGTATAATCAGAGAAGTCTATGACATAGAACAGCATTATGAAGTCAAACCCATCACCAATCCAACCACTTAAAACATTAATGAGACAGTCCAAGTACCTTTGGTACGGCGCAGCATTATAGCCTTTAAAACAGCTTGAAGCTTTTTGTAACCATATTGGGAATCTCTGGAAATTGGAGCCTTAATTGTGTTGTAGAATGACTTGTACAAGGCATACGGATCATATTTTAGAAACCTGAAATAGCTGTACAAATCATCTATCGTATTTTGTATTGGTGTTCCAGACAAACACCACCTCCTTTTGGCTCGAAGTCCGCAACATGCTCTTGCCACCTGAGTTCTGTGATTCTTAATTGTCTGAGCTTCGTCTAGTACAACTCTGAACCACCCAACTTTCGCTATAGTACCAGCGTCAGCGTCAGAATCGTCAGCGTTTTTCTTACCTCTTTTCTTACTCTTCTTAGTAGCACCCAACACGTTTTTGCGTTTCTTAACGGTGGAGAAGCTAGAGGCGAGACCATGTTTTTCGGCATATTTTTCATCATTCTCATCGTCCTCCTTCAGGGGTTGCTTTGGAACTTCATTTGAAACGATGGCGTAAGTTGTCATAACCACATCGTATTTTGCTAGTTCAATAGGATCTTTGGTCCTGTTACCACCGTGGTATATTAAAACAGAAAGTTTGGCTTCATTGGTAACCTTCTCATCAAGTTCTCTTGCCCACTGCCGCACAACACTAGCTGGACAAACAATTAAAGTGCCAGCTGCTGGCCTTTTCCCATTAAACTTCCGTGTTGAAGTACTCGCTTCTTCATCTTTGGCTTTCTTTGTTCCTAAACTACCATTCACGCCATTAGATTCTGGTTTCTCAAATGCATTTTCTGACTCATCATCAGCATCTAGATCCAATGCTTCAGCCACTTGATTGCTTGAATTCCCAGACTTTAATTTTGCCTCATGCATTTGCTTTAGGATAAGAGCAATTGTCGAGATTGTCTTACCAAGACCCTGGACAGTAAACCAAATGGAGTTAGAGGGAGAGATAGTAAAACTTAGTTTAGCGGAAAAGAATTACGATAAAAAGTAACCTGATCATCAGCTAATATCCCTCCCAGACAGGGCGCACTTCTAGTTTCCTTCTGAAACATCCATGCCAATGCAATTTTCTGACAAACAACCGTGTTTAGTACGCAAGAACATTCCAACAGATTCTGAAAGATGAACTAGAAACATGAGTACCTGATGCTTCATAAGGGGAACTGAAAGAAGACCGGCAGGTAAATCAATCTCGGACTTGGGTTGATTCAGATTCTGCAGGAAATATTTACAAGTTTATCACAATTTTAAGCACTTACTACTCAATTACGCGAGAACACCAAACTCCTAAATATGGAAACTATAATCTTGCTGAACAGTACGAATCAAGAGATAAATGCTACAAAAGTGACGATGTTCTTGATTCTCAAAAAGGGCGAAAAACTATGCATATACACATCGTCTGAAACTGAGAGAGTCGGCATGTTACTCTGTTTCGAGCACCGTTGGGAATATTAAGACATCTGAACCCTAAGAA
Organism: Sisymbrium altissimum; assembly: GCA_900406495.1. Classification (NCBI taxonomy): domain Eukaryota; kingdom Viridiplantae; phylum Streptophyta; class Magnoliopsida; order Brassicales; family Brassicaceae; genus Sisymbrium; species Sisymbrium altissimum. The sequence goes on from OVBI01000366.1 coordinate 55,810, forward strand.
ATATATGAGTCTCGCTGACATATAACTAACCAGAAAGGAACAAGCCTATTCCATTCATTCATTGCTGTAATTCAGCACCACTGGCATATTAGTTCAGAATAAAGTCCAATGGTGGAAGAGAGAAGTGTATTGCACATAGATATAGTATTAAAACCACCAAAGGCGAACTAATATGGGAACTATATAAGCCAAAAGTTGGGATAATGATAAAAACCTGTAGTGCGGCCTGATAGATGAGCCTCTCGTCATTCTCCGAATTCCTATCCTCAGCTATGCCATTCCTGTATGGATCACTTCCACCAATGAAATGTGAAGTAGAAGCCCCTGTTCCATGCACCACGGATGGAGGAAAGATCCGAGCGCCATTAATGACACGCCCCATGCCTATCCCATCATGGAGTCCACCATAACTACCACCAATGTAATCGTTGCTGCCTGAAGCTGACAAAGCAGGATTCGCATAATCCCCACGAAAGTGACTGGCGTTCCCATTACTTGCACCGATATCAGGTCTCAAAGGCATAGGAGGTCGAGTAACAGATGGAGGAAGTACCCTTTTAAGAGCTTGTTGAGATCCCATGTACCCACCATCTCCCGCAAAATGAGTATGGTGTTCTGTCCGTGGCTTGGCTTCAAACCCATTGCGTGAAGAAGGTACAGGAAGTCCCAATTTGGTGAAGCTATTCGCATTAGAAGAGTTCCCACTAACAAAGTGAGGTCTGAGCGTAGAGAGATCCTTTCTATGAGAGCCTGTTAGAACAAAACACACACAGGTTAGCAACAAAAACAATCAATAAGCCCACCGAAGCCTAACCTCGAACAAATAACACAATAGATGGGTCAGAAAAAGATGTAACCTTGAGCTAAAAGTGGAGGAGGAAGAAGAGGAAGCCTTGGTCTAGCTTCTTGTATCTCGACATCACTATCTGAACTGATTTCAATAGCGGAATCCATCGAAAGTCCTCACCTTTACACCCTCTAAATCTTCAAAACCAAATAAAACGACCGTAACCACCAATAAAGTTACATACTTTGTGTCCAAAAAGATTAATCGAAACAAAAAAAAACAAACTTTATATTACCCAAAGAGTTTCAAACGGGCGTTTTCGGCATCGATTTCGAGTGGGCGATCGCCTGAATCAACAAAATTCAATTGAAGATTATTTAAGAAACCCAGAGGAGGAGGAAGAAGAAGAACATGCAATGGCGGGAGAATAATGATCAAAATAGGGAAAGCTTAAGAACAGGAGATGCAATTGGGGGAATCGGGGAGGGGTCGAGGCGTGAATCTCTGTGTGAGCGAAAGGGAGAAGAAGCGAAATTGAGGAAAGAAAGAGTGTGAAGCCAAATGTTTACCTTTCGTAGCAATAGGCCAAGCCATAGGGTTTTCGAGTTGACCAAAGTAATATCAGACACAAACGGCGCCGTTTCGCACGGACAGAAACTCTGATTGTTAGTTAGATACGCTCAGACTCTCTCTCAGATCATCATTTTTTAAATTATATTTTTCTACGCATATTTTTTAAACGAGCAAAATATCAATTAAGAAATTTCGTTTGATGCTTGTTGCTGTGTTCAGAAAAAAAAAAGGAGGAATATAACATCAGTCAACGTACGACACCTTCGGCCCATTGAGAAATCTCTCAGGCTCTCAGCCCATCTTGATTCAACCTCACGAGATTGCGAGACGAATTTCATATTTAGTTTGATGCTTTTTAAGAAGATAAATCTAAATATATTTAATATTTTAAAATATTTGTTTAGTTGGAGTTAATCAGTTTATTTGATTTATCTGATTCACTGATTTTTGATGGTTTCATATCTCGTTTAAAATTTGTTGGGTTTGATTGAAATCCAACTAGATCACATATATTATAGTTTATAATCTAATTCAATCCGATCATCAGATCGGTCTATTTTTAATAATTTTTTAATTTCACACAAAATTTATTATTAATTAAAATTTTTATTTTTTAATAATAATATTGAAAGTTAAATTTTTTAAAATTAAACTGAGAAAACAAAAATTTCAGAATATTAAAAATATCACTTATATTCAAAGTTATTAAGTTAAATATTTTTAGATTCTAAAAATATACAAAACTCTTTATGAATTTAAATAAATCTCTTAACTTTATATAAATCAACTCCCAATAACACTTTCCTAATTATCTTGTGAATAACATCGTTGCTCATACTGCAATCATAAATATTTCACTCTCAAAATGTAAGGCTAATGAATAACTCCAGCCATTACAATATTAGATTATTTTCCTATTTCTGTGTTCATACCAGTCATGCTAGCTCTTCTACCGATCTTTATCTTTTAGCTAAAACGGTTGGGAATGTTATTTGTAATAATATCCGCTAAAAAGTCCAAGATAGATTGAAATAGATGGTGATTAAAAGTTACAGAAAGCATATTCGAGGTTGCAGAAAAATAATAGGATAAGATAATTTTCATCTCATCCACTGATTAAGTTTCATGGTTGAAAATAACTCATAGTTTCTTTATCATTTTTCACATGTTTGCTTTAAATTCATGTTTTCTCAATTGTTAGCTCTTGTTACTTTTATATACAAAGCACTAAGACCCTGATTGTTTTAATGGTTTTTAGATTTTGGATTTTGATTTATAAACTTTTGGTTTTTGATTTTGCTGTATATTTTAGATTTTTAAAAACTTGAATGGTTATTAATTTAGTTTTTGGTTTTTAAAAACTTTAATATCCAAAAATAAAACATTTGGTTTTTAAAAGTATTATAAAACAAAAAAAAAACCCAATAAAACATAATTTTTGGTTTTTATTTGAAAATGGTAGTTTTTTCAAAAATCTGCTTCCTAAAATTTAAGGAATCTATTTCTCAAAATCTTGATTAGATTATAAAGTGATTTTTGGAAAAATAAAAACCAAAAAGTGTTTTAAAAACCACAAAACCATCAAGCTCTAAATTTAGTATTAAAAATATCTTGTAACCCTAAAACAAAAGACTATTTGTCTTAAACTTTGATATAAAATTTATCACTACAAAATTCTGAAGTTAGCTCATTAGTTACTAACGAAAAAGAAAACCTTCTTGGCTTTATATTCCTTAATTTGGGAGCATACACAAAAATTTGAAAACCCAATGGAAAGAGGAGTCTACTTCCTACACTATCATCTCTCAGGAGGGAAACACAGCCAAAGGCCAAAAAGATAACCGATCGAAGTGTTGAGGCTGGCATCGCATGAGGTTATTGCGAAGCCTTTTATTAACCGATTGTAAGACCGAAACCAAACTTGTAATCCTTCTTCACATGATCCATCTGGTTATTCAAAATTTTTTAATACCAATCAATATTCCAAGAGAAAAAGAAAACACTCAAAAGGACTTATATAAGAACATAAAATCATTTTCTTTACCTCTGCGGATAAAAGAAAACGGAGTCCAGGACCAGCCAGTTGTTCTTCAAGATAAGCGGAGGCAACACCATTAGAGTCGATCCTTCCTCTTAGCTGACACTAAACCAAGCGAAAAAAAAACAAAAGAAAATTATAACATTATATTGTTGCTCGTTTCTTTCTACTCCGATAAAACAAGGAATTAAGGAAGCAAGTACCTGTCGAAGATTGCAGTGATACCCAATACTAGCTATAGCATCTCTTGACATAAAATTGTACACGAATTCTGCTGCGAGTGAGACCTGATCATTGAAAATTAAGAGTGTGATGATTTAGCTTATCTACTCTAGCTGTAAGATGAATTATGATGATACTAGACTACATGTTTACCTTCTCTGTAACCTTATGAACATAGTTCATGATAGTGATACCAGTGGAAGCAACTTTCCCAACGGCAATCTGTTGGTAATATATATAGAACATGTAAAAGTACGTACTACTAATAATAATGACAATAGTGAGGTTAATTAGCTTGAAGATTGAGGAACATTGTAAACCAATGTATCGATTTATTTACCATTTCATCAGTCTCGTATCGAGCTGCATAACCTACACCCGATTTCTGGAGCTCACCATACCAGAAAACATCACCACCCAAAGATAGTCTGGGTGTGACATGCTGCAAGAAAAAAAAATTTCTAACTCAGTGAAAATAAAGAGAATTTCAATGTGGTATTTAACAAAGTATTATCTAAAGCTGGCAAAAGAAAAGAAAGATTGAACAAAGTAAAAAAGCTACATAACTATAGCCATAATGCCTAACCATACACTTAATCACAGAAGAGCTTAAGTAAATTAACGAAGCGTATATAATAGCAAGCGGCAATTAATTGTTCTCTTATTTTTTCCTTTACCTGAATATAGTTAGCTATAAAGAGCGAACCGCTTGTAATCTGAAGCCGGGTTCTGTAGTCTGACCCCTATACAAAAAAAAAAAAAAAATGTAAAACACGATTGTCAAACGAACAAAGCAAAATCAAAGTTGCATCACAAAGATAGATAACATATTTGAATAGAGAAAAACTCCTCACCTTGTAATCGCAGGCGAATCCGCCGTGCGACTTATCCTCTTCATTTGTAAGCTGAGAAAACAAAACACAACAATTATAATACTCTATACCATAGAGAGAGTATACCCATGAAAATTAATATATATTTTACCTGAGCATATCCACCTACGGCCAAATTGTCAGTTAAATCGCACTTGACTCTCGCCTCTAGTGTACCATCTGTCAAGACACTTCCGATAAGCATCAACTGTATAGAGAAGTTTGTCAATGTTATTATAGCTTCTTCTTGATGACAAAAAAACAGTATAGTAATACTGCCGCAATAAACAAATTAAATACATCAATAAATTAAACAAGATATATATATACCTTCGGATCAAAAAAGTTTGCACCAAATCGATAATTAGAAGTTGGAGTCTTGATTACACCAGAACCAGATGGTTGATCAGGAAGCTCTGCTGGTCCCATCAATACGCTGTTTGAGAAAACATGGATACACATCGCACATGCTGAATCAGTTAGGGAAGCCAACTAAGAATGATGTGCATGCCACAAAAATACCTAATCAAACAAAAATCTCACTACCTGTGACTGAGACTAAACTTGTGGTTCAAATTCTTGTTGAAGTCCAAGCGGAAACCCTCAAACAGATCTGTCTTGAAACAAACTGCAAAAGCGAACTCAAACCAAATCAAAGAAAGCAAAATATGAAGGCTACAAACCACACTTAAGATACACCTAGTCTTAGTCTTAAGCTCTAAGTCTCTACCACGACATCAAATTCAAACTTTATAACACCTATAAGTGCACTCCAGCAACACTTGTTTCGATTCCAATAGTTCGATCAAACGCACAGATTCCAATAGTTCGAGAGAAAGTCCAACTAAGTAGACTAATACTGAAGATATTTAAAGACAGTTGATGAAAGAAAGCAAAAGAGTATGTGTCTAAGTAATACTGAACTCATGGCTTCACGGCTGATTTCCTCATAGGGAAGAGGGCAAGGGAGATTTGAGTAATCCACTTTCTCGTTAACTTTGGTCTTTTGCGCCGTCGAATTCGGTAGTCCAAAGCCCTCCATCGCAACCTTTTTTTGATCGATCAAAGAAAAAAGGAGTTGAAGAAATCAAAAGCGACGCGAAGAAGACGACGTAGAAGAATCAGAATCAAGAAGCGTTTATTGACCTAGTGTGTCGTGTTCGTCAAGGGATTTTGTAATCGTGCCAATTAATAATATTGGTTTAACCCGGATTCCTTTTTGTTTCCCTTTTGAATCGGGTCGGAAACTATCTGGATTGAGTACATAGACCCTTGCTTCTGATTCTTCTAACATATTAGGTGAGATGATTTTTTGAAAAAAAAATATTTATCTTATTAGATAAGAGAAATCTGCAAAAAAAAACCCAAACTTTTCAAAATTTACCAAATAAATATCCAATTTTTATTGACTTGCTAACATAATTACAAACTTTTCATTAACTTGCAAAATGAATTGATCATCTATAAAGTTAACAGAAAATTTAAACGTGGAATTAAGTAATACAATATCGTTTTATAATTTTTATTTTAAAACAAAAATCCACATAACCCATGCTTGAACTCATGATCTAAGAGAGTATGAGGGTAGTTTTTACCACTGAACCAGTCACACTTCTAAATATATATAGAATATATTTACTTTTATTATCGTTGAACGCGAGATTAACATAAAATAAAAAGAAAACTTGTACGTGATCCCTACTTTCTCATAATCTCAAATTAATTTAGGGCTTTTTCCTTCCAATCAAAATCCCTATCAGATAATGATCCTTCAAATTAGTAAATAATAAAATTATGACACGTATTAAATAAATCGATTATATTTTGACACATACATATTTAATTTTTAAAAATAATTAAAATTTTTAAATATACAGTTTTTTGTAAATTTAAAATATAAAATACAATTTAGATAACTTAACCTAAATTTTCTAATATTAAATCTAAATATATAATTTTATTTATATAAATTATCAGTTACATATTTTTAATATTTTTCTATCCACGTATTATGCAAGTACTTAGTCTAATATATATTAAAAACAAAAACAAATACTAGGATGAATTCAACCACTTAATAAAAGAAAAGAAATAATACAAACAATAAAACATTGATCTGACAATTGTCAATTTTCAATCACTACTCACTAAACGATTTAGACCGCTTTATATCTAAATGTAAAATTATAAACATTAACCCAGGAGAAAAGTTACCCATACCTCTATTTACACTCTCACCCCTTGTATATTTACTTCACGTGTGTTTTTCTGGAACTAGATTCGAGACAATTAAAAAAATTGTTATTCTAAAGATAACTAAATTGCTTCTACACCCGGAAGTTTGGATTTCAATTCTCAGAGAGCGCGATTTATTATGCAGATTAAAGGAGATAAGTTTAGAAGAGATCTTGGATGTGATGCAACTACAACCGTCAGATATTGATCTTCATAAAGCAGGTTCGGATAGAATCGGGAGGTATAGATCTTCATAATGCAGGATAAGGTAGGCATCTTCATAAGGTAGGTTCAGATAAACTTGGCAGGCGTGTGGATCTTCATAGGATGGTATAATTGCCAGTTGTGAGATTCATCATTGTAATATCTCATAATTTGCAATAGAATAATAAATCAGTATTAAAAAAAAAAAATAACTAAAAACTTATGAAGTCAATAGAAAAAGCTAACAAAAATCCGGGGTGTGACGACAAAACATAAAACAAAGGGGGACTGAGGGTGTAATAAGTAATAAAAAAGACCATTTAGATGCGGACCACCTTTTTTCCCTCCCTTTTCGTGCATGCACTAATCAATCAAAGCTACTGCGACCAGGAAGATTGATTTTCTCAAGCAATATAGATTCGAGAACTTCGATGGAATTTTTCCAAGGTTTGGCTCCGCAATAAGATCAATTCAATTTTATTGGAAGTTATCTTCTTCTGTGGATGCACGCCAGTTGTTCGGCGAAATGACCAAGAGAAGCTTATATCAGTGGAATACTCTTCTTAAGAGTTTATCCAGAGATAAACGCTGGGAAGAAGTCTTGTGTCAGTTTAGTCAAATGTTTCGCGCTGATGACAAGCCTGATAACTTCACGATTCCTGTTGTTCTCAAGGCCTGCGTGGAGTTGCGGGAAGTTAAGTTTGGACAAATTATTCATGGGTTCGTCAAGAAGGATGCCACGGTTGGTTTTGACCTTTATGTTGGCTCTGCTCTGATAGATATGTATGCGAAATGTGGGAGGATGACCGAAGCTTTGATGGTGTTTGATGAGTTGGAGAAGCCTGATATAGTCACATGGTCTTCTATGGTTTCTGGGTTTGAGAAAAACGGTTTTCCCTCTGAGGCCGTAGGGTTCTTCAGGAGAATGGCTACGGCTTCCGATGTTAGTCCTGATCCGGTAACATTAATCACTCTGGTTTCTGCGTGTACAAAACTATCTAATGCAAGGCTTGGGAGATGTGTGCATGCTTCTATGATGCGGAGAGGATTTGAAAAGGATTTGTCTTTAGTGAATTCGCTATTGAATTGTTATACCAAGTCGAGCGCTTTCACAGAAGCGGTTAATTTGTTCAATATGATGGCAGAGAAAGATGTTATATCTTGGAGCACAGTGATTGCTTGTTACGTTCAAAGTGGAGCTGCTACTGAAGCACTGCGTGTCTTCTTTGAAATGATGGATAGCGGAACAGAACCTACTGTAGCTACTATGCTCAGTGTGTTTCAGGCTTGTGCAGCGGCCCATGATTTAGCGCAAGGTAGGAAGAGTCATGAGTTAGCCATTAGGAAAGGCGTGGAGACAGAAGTGAAAGTCTCCACTGCTCTGGTTGATATGTATATGAAGTGTTTCTCCCCTGAAGAAGCTTATGCTGTTTTCTCCAGGATTCCAAAGAAAGATGTGGTCTCTTGGCTTGCTTTGATAAGCGGCTTTACATTTAATGGAATGGCTCAGAGATCAATTGAGGAATTTTCCAAGATGCTGCTTGAAAATAATACGAGGCCTGATGCGATTCTTATGGTGAAGGTTCTCGGGTCATGTTCGGAGTTGGGCTTTCTCGAACAGGCTGAATGCTTTCATAGTTATGTGATCAAGTTCGGATTTGACAGTAACCCATTCATCGGGGCTTCTCTTGTAGAGCTTTACTCGAGATGTGGGAGTCTAGGAAATGCTTCTAAAGTTTTCAATGAGATTACTTTAAAGGACACTGTGGTTTGGACCTCTTTGATCACTGGTTATGGAATCCATGGAAAGGGCACTGAAGCGCTGGAGACATTTAATCACATGGTCAAGAGCTCAGAGGTTGAGCCTAACGAAGTGACATTTCTCTCACTCTTATCTGCTTGTAGTCACTCAGGTTTGATTGACGAGGGATTGAGAATATTTGAGTTGATGGTGAGAGAATATAGACTTGTTCCTAACTTAGAACACTATGCTGTGTTGGTTGATCTTCTTGGTCGTGTAGGAGAACTAGACACTGCCATTGAAATCACAAAGCGGATGCCTTTTGCACCAACACCTCAAATCTTGGGTACTCTTTTAGGGGCGTGTAGGATTCATCAGAATGGTGAGATGGCAGAAGCTGTTGCAAAGAAGCTCTTTGAATTGGAATCTAACCATGCTGGTTATTACATGTTAATGTCGAATATGTATGGGGTTAAAGGAGAATGGGAGAATGTGGAAAAGCTGAGAAATGCAGTGAGAAACAGAGGAATTAAAAAAGGATTGGCAGAGAGTTTGATTGAGATTAAAAGAAAGGTCCATAGATTTGTGGCTGACGATAATATGCATCCTGAGAATGAGCCGGTGTATGGACTGCTGAAAGAGCTGGATTTGCATATGAAACAGGAATTGGAAGATTCTGCATATTTCGAAACTGAGGGAGTAAGCTTATGATGCACTCCTGCAGCACTTGTTTCGATTCCGATTGTTCGTTCAAACGTACAGATTAAAAGACATCCGGGAATCAGAGAAAGACAAGTAAGTAGTATAATGTAAATTCATTCATAACAGGATCGAGGGAGGGAAGATATTTAAAAAGAGTTGATGAAAGAAAGCAAAAGATTTATGTGTCTAAGTAAAATACTGAACTCATGGATACACCTAGCAATTCCCTAATTATTATTATAACATGTTACGTGAATGAAAAATTTATAGTATTGCCAAGTTTTAAACCAAATTGAAAATACCGTCCGGGTCGTATCATGGCTTTTCTAAACCCTCAGCTTGACAAAATTAAGTAGAGTAAGCTATCAGACTTTGGGTTAGTTTTGAATCTTTTGATAGCTTGGATTGGTTGCGAAATGAATCGTCTCGGATTCTCTCCACAATTTTGTTCCAAACGCCCAATCTATCAATCAAAACAAAACATACAGTATTTTCCTCAACGAATAACATTCCACACAAAATGTCACACACACAAACACCAATGACATAACATGGATGCATCAACCATAGTGTCTTCCCTTTATTCAGGAAAAACAAGGTTTTTCTCACACAAGCACATATTTACATTTATGATGTAGCAAAAGCAGTGATAGTAGTCATCTAGTTGGGGATGACTTGGGTCTGGCTGACACAAAGCATTTCAACTTCAAGAATGATCGTGTCTTTCACCAAGAACCCTTTGGATTGATCGTACAGATCTTTTATTAATACAAAATTTCGTTTGCCATAACCAAGGTCACTACCCGCCGCAAAAAAATAACAGATACCTACAGAAAATTTCAACGAAGTAACTAACGGTTTGTTAGCAAATAAATAAATATTTCTTCTTGAATGATTAAATAATGTATAGAGATAGAGATATTCTTGTTTTGTTGCTTTACCAGGTCTCTCTATATGGTTCGAGTTAAGTTGGTTCCGAATTATCAGGTTGAACGTTACATAACTGCCAGCAATAACAGAGTTTGGCAAATGGGTCTGGGGAACAAGATATACAGAAACCCCCTCTCCGCCCTCTTTCGAATCAACTCTAATTTTCCTGATATTATATGTTTAATATTAGCTGATATCTAAAAGAGTTGAAATATTATTTCTTTCAGAAGTAATATCTGAGAGACTAGAGTTACATTATGTGAAAACTCACCAGTATCTTTGTCCAGCCAGGAACTGATCGGACAGAACAAACGTCTTGTCACTCATGTTCGAGAAATGCAAGATCTTCCATGTGAATTTGTTGTTTGGAGGGTTGTGTAAGAAGGTAACAGTTTCGAGTTTCTCAGCAGGTTTCAGAAGAACGATCTCAACGCCAAAGATACAAGTGTCCTTCACGACATACCCATTCTTTTGATCTTTCAGCATCGAGAGTTCGATAAACTGAGCTATACCCAACTCTTTTTTAGCTTTATTGTAACGTTTCGCAATCCCATCTACAAAATAAAAACCAAGGAAGGAAGCTCTATGATTAAAGAGATTCAATCAAGCACAGATCAGAGAGACTAAAGGACACTTTTACCTTGGACTGTTAAATACTTCTTATTGTTCTGATCAAAGACAAAGAACTTCATATCCACAAGAATCTCCCAATTCTCGGGAAGATCTGAAACCGATGTTTCGAGTCTTACATAGATTGAGACGTGATTTTTCCCACCGTCCTTGTCGTTCCCAAGAGGGTACAAGATCAACCTCCTGCTTATTTAGTTGTTTGCCAGAAGCTTGTAATTTTAGAGATAAAGTATTGTCTGAAAAAGATAGGATGGATCTAAGGCAAATCCTAAATTTGGACTTACCACTGATACCCAGAAGCCGTAAATACAGCTGATTCGTAGGGTGCAACAATACTCCCTGTCTTTACCTCCGAAAGACCCACCAGCTTCAACGAGTAGCTTGATGCTGCCTCCACTCTCCATGTCCTAGTGATTCCTGAAACCAAATGATTGAATGATGAGAGCATGCATTTCTAATAATATTTTAAAATAAAAAACAAAAAGAGAAGCATTTCTGTAAGCATACCCATGTCTAAAGAAGAAGAAGAAGAGATCAGAGATGTGTTCCCCTTGGTGGGATATGTGGACTCTTTATACTATATTACGGATTTTTGTTTCGGTGCAAGAGAGGAGACTAGAGACACAAACAATATTAACATGTGAATCTCATCATACATGTATTACTTCTTAATTGATTGGCTGATTCATCCTCGTACTGGTCTTTGTTTTTAAATATATTAGGTGATATAACTTTATAAAAGTAATCTATTAGTTGAAAAGAATCACGGCTTAAGAGACACTTTAGTTGATTTCACATCTCACCAAACCATAAAAAAATTTCTTACATATTGAAACTCAAAATATGTGAAAAACCTGGTATTTTATTTATTACTCATATTGACGCAGGGAAAAGTTACTCAACCCATATTAATAACTTTAAACCAGTAATTTTATTAGACCGTTATGGTTCTAACTCTTATAATTACACGCATGCAGGAGAAAACTTACCCATATCCCTTGTATATTATTATTAACTTCACGTGTGATTCTCTGAAATTTGATTAGAAATTACCAAAAAGTTAATCTAAAGACAAACTAAACAAAAACTTATATAGACAACAAAAAGCTAACAGAAACTAATAAACAAATTTTTTATTAAAAAAAAGAAACGAATAATTAAAGACTCAGGGTGTCATAATTAATAGGTAATAAAAAAGGACCGCATTCTTTTTGTGGACCAAAAGTTTGTTTTTATTTTATTTTTTACTAGTATTTTAAGTTATCATCGGACATCTGGTCCACACGTACGATGTTTTTATTTCAGGAATATCATTCAACCATGTAGCGGCACCTATTTTGTCTGGTTTTTTTTTTTGGATTACATATCCATTAATTTGTTGAGTTGTTGAACTAAACTCTTGATAAAAACTATGAGGTACGACAAATTGGTTAAAGCCTAAAAGGAAATGAATACAATAGCGCATACAAAATATCTTTTACGGCTGCGACATATATACCTAATAACCATTTTAATTAATGGTCAAATTTTTAAAATTTGTAGTGACATTTTATGGTCAAATTATCAGTAAAATCGCACTTGACTCTTGCATTTAGTTTACCCTTTCGATAATCATCAACTGTATAGAAGTTTGTCAATGTAATAGCTTCTTGATGACAAACAGTATATGTAGTACCACGACAAACACATCAATCCTTTTAAAACAAAGATAGGTAACTAAACTAAGTAGATAATATAAATTTTGAAAATAGATAACTAAGCTAAAATTGTAAATAAATTTTATTAGTAAGAGTGTAATAGACAGATAAACGAATTACCTAATTTGTAGAAAACAACCTTAAACAACATATAAACTGAAATGGAAGGAATAGTTTTTATAATTGATGGTATAGTATTTTCAGCTTAGTGCTTACGTTTAAACTATTTTTATATAGACTGTTTTCTTTTTAATTTAGATATAAGATTTATATTGTTAGAAAAGCAAAACTTTTTTAAGTTATACATTACTCTTAACTAAATAACGTATTGGGGAATGAGCTTAGTGCTTAGATATTATATTCTTTTGGGAGGAAAACACAAAAACACTTGAAACCTCAAATGAAGAGAGTGCCTCACTTTCCTAAACTGATACTAACTCTTGACGAAACAAAGCCAAAAGAATCTTTGCAGACTCTTTAACTTATTGCGACGGTGGATATTCGAATTTAACACCCAAACCAAACTTGTAATCCTTCTTCACATGATCCACCTGGTTATTCAACAAAAGGGTTTTTTAGTTTTTTACATACCAATCATTATCAAATACGTACAGGACCATGAAACCACATGATTAGGTTATTTTCTTTACCTCTGCGGATAGAAGCAAACCGAGTCCAGGAAACAATTGATTTTCGACGTGAGTAGAAACAACACCATTAGAATCGATCTTTGCTCTTACCCGACTCTAAAGATCAAACCCAACCAAAAAAAATAAAACCAAATTAGAACATTCTTTTCTTTTTTTTTTTTGTCGATTGTTTCAAAACTCTTTTAGGACAAAGGAAAGAATTCCAAGGATGTACCTCGCTAAACATGTAGTCATATCCAACACTAGCTCCACCATCTCTTAACATAAAATTGTAAAAGAAATCTGCTGCTAAAGAGACCTGATTACAAAGAAAACAAACAAAATACGAATTTTATGAGTTTTAGCTTATCCACTCAATAGGATTCAAGATGAATTAAGATGAGATTGGGATGTTTACCTTCTCTGTAACCTTATGAACATAGTTCATGATAGCCACACCAGAGGAAGCAACTTGCCCAGAGGCAACCTGTTGGTAATATAATAGTAAAAGTTAGCTTTGAGAAGTTGTGAGTTGTGAGTTGCCCAAATTCTGATTTGAGAAGAAACATTTACCATTTTATCAGTCTCGTATCTAGCCGCATAACCAACAACCGACTTCTGTTGCTCACCAAGCCATAAAACCTCGCCACCTAAAGATAGTTTGGGTGTGACATGCTGCAAGGAAACAAATACACAATTCAGTGAATAGAAAGATTATATATTTTTGTAACTAACAAAAGGTTATCTAATGCTGACAAAAGAAAGGAAAGATTCATCACATCTCAGTACCTAACAATACACTTAATCACAGAACTTAATAGAACAGTTAAGATGGTAAAGCATAATAGCAAGGACCAGTTGTTCAGTTCACCTGAATGTAGTTAGCTCTGAACAGGGAACTGGTTCCACGCTCAAACTGATTTTCGTGGTTTCCAAGCTGAAGCTGAGTTCTGTAGTCGGACCCCTACAAAAAAAAATGTAAACCGTGGTTGTCAGAGCAAGCTAAAAGAAACAAAAATGGTTCATAGATAGAAAAGAAAATATTGAACACAGATAATTCAACACCTTGTAATCAAAGGTGAACACGCCTTGCGACTTATCTAGTTCATTTGTCAGCTGGCAGAGAAAAAGAAAGAACATGGTTAATAATACAAAGAGACTAATTACGGCAGAAGAACACACAATACGAAAATTTTTACCTCCGCATTAGTCTTAATGGTAAAATTATCCGTTAAATCGCCCTTCACTTTAACAGTAAGTGTACCATCCGTCATGAGCGTTCCGACAAGCATCAACTGTTTAGAAGTTGGTCAATGTTATACCTTGTTGATGACAAACAGAAGAGTATAGTACCACACAAAAATTATACCTTCGGGTCAATGAAACTTGCACCAAATTCATAACTGGAAGCTGGAATCTTGACTATGAGAGTTGGGTTCCAAGGAACTTCAGTTGGTCCCATCATTAAGCTGTTTTGAAACATCAATTGACAGGCTTAGTTACTTAGGACACACAAATATGTAATGATGTGCCACACCAAAAAAGTAGAGACTTTTAAAACCAAATCTCAGTGTACCTATGACAAAGAGAAAACTTTTGGTTCATCTTCTTGTTATAGTCGAAGCGGAAACCCTCAAAGAGTTCTGGCTTTAGAGACTCTGCAAAGTGAAGTCAAAAACCACACATAAAGAGACGATCTTACTCAGGATACTTCAAAAGTATAAAGAAAACAAACCCATCCAAGTCAAACTGTGGTTAAACCATTACCAAGAAACAGGTCAAAGTTCATAACTTTAGGTTATAGCCGGGTTTAGGAGAGCGTAAAGTTTCACATACTCTTAAAAGGTGTAAGAAGAAATCAAATTCCCACTGTATATTAATTAACACCAAATGCATTTTCCACAACACCCATTTCGATTCCGAGTCCAAAAGCACAGAGTAAAGTAAGAGACCCATAAAAGCAGAAACCCAAGACAGTGAGAGAGACAGGTTGTGTGGTGTACGGAAGCAGAGTAACGAAGATAGTAAAGGAGGGGGAGTGTCGAATACTCAACTGGTAGCTTCAAGGTGGATGTCTTCGTAGGGATTAGGGCAAGGGAGGTTTGAGTAGTCCACTTTCTCGTCGATTCTGGTCTTCGAATCGACTTGTTCCGTGGGATTCGGTGGAGCAAATGCAAAGCCCGCCATAGCTGCTGTTTTGGCCAACGGCACAAAAAAAAGAAACACTTTTCCGAAAAGAGAGGAAAGTTGGAAGGAATCTAAAGCGAAGCGAAGAAGACGGAGGAGAGAATCAAGAAAGGGTTTTTGTTTTTTGTTTGTGACCTGTGCGTGTGCGCCAAGGGTTTTGTAGTCTGCCCTTATTTGGACTCACCCGGTGTTTTTTAAACGGGTCAAACCCGATCAATTTCGGACTCATTTACTTACCGCCGGGAAAATGTGTGGAAGGACACTCTCTCCTTTTGATAAGAGGTCAAATAACAAACTATTTTATTAAGACAAATATATAATAGAAATTTACTTAAATGTGTTTTTTCTTACACCATCGTAGCATTTTTTCACCATCACAATAAAATATCAAAGATTCAGAATGTTTTATTTTGTTATAAATCGTCATGAAACGTTTTGATGATTGACTTCAAATGCATGCAATTAGTAACGATAAATGTTATTTAATACTATCCTCACTACTCAGAATCAATCAAACCAATTAGAATAAAATAATCTCTTTTGAAAGATAGTAAACAAATATGGCTAACCCGCCACAACAGTGTGGACAGAGAGAGGATACAACATTAAACTACTAGAAAGCATAGTTTAATGTTCAATCTCTATGATCGCTTACCACCATCATTAAGCTTTTTATTCGCTTTTTAAAGTATTTTATTAGCAAGAGTATAAAATGCCTAGAAGGAACCTAACGAAAATCCATATAAAAGAAGACAACAGTTAAAAACCTAAACTATTCGAGTACTCACACAGAAGCAGGAATCATGTCCAAAACTTTCATCATGAACGCAAACGTAAACGCATCTTCCTGAAGCTTCTCGAATCTGCACATCAGCATCAAACATGGGTCAATCACATAGCAAAACAAAACTCGAGTCCACAACAAATGTAGAAAAGGATATGTGTTTGTAATGTCGAGACAAATGGACTACATCCATACCTCCCAGATTTGGAGAAATGTCCAGCGCCAAGCTCGCATTTGAACAAAAGCAAGTTGTCATCAGTCTTCATTTCTCTCAGTTTCGCCACAAACTTGGCAGGTTCAGAGTACATGACCCTTGGATCTGTTGGACACGAAACAGTTGAAAACGTCAATAAGTCAGAAACTTAACATTTACCAAGCTGTTTTCATAAGAATTAGCGCAACTATAGATCATAAAGATCTAGAAATAACGTACTTTGCCGAATTTTGATTCCAAATTGTATATAGACATATTAATGCTTACCATTTAACCCAGCAGTTACAAGAATATTTGGATAATTCTGCACCGTAACCTGTTATATTGGAATGGAATTAGATGCATCATTTCAGAGAACTTCTGTCTCATGTATTGCAGATAATATCAAAAGAAGCGATATACTCACATTGTCAACAGGGGAATATGACTTCATATAGAAGTAGAATTCTTCCTTCCTGGGATCACCCCACTCCTTCAATTATGGAAGCCAACAATAAAACAAAATTTTAGGAAGCCCTTTTTTCAGATGAATAACATAAAAAAATTTTTTAACAAAATCAAATGATAGCTTCTTGATTCACTAAGGAAATCTATCTATCCTTATGCTTATTCCAGTTCCATATATTGACAACTCCCAACTATTAATACATGCAGATGTACTATGTGAAGTAAGAAAGTATGTAACTCAATGTTTTAAGGCACTGAACAAGCATTGAACCCACCTCCCATTCTGATGTCGTAAGCGGAATAGTTGGGTCCAGCATTGTTGTCAAAGCATCTACAAAAGGAACTCCAGCGACAACCACCTTGAACAAGTCAGGCCTCATGTTAAGAACAGCACCCATCAGAAGGCCACCAGCACTTCTCCCTTCGACACACAGTTTTTCCTTTGAGCAATACTTAAGTTCTATTAAAGACTCAGCACAAGCTATAAAATCAGTGAATGTGTTTTTCTTTTTCAACAGCTTTCCGTTCTCGTACCACTGTCTCCCCATTTCACCACCCCCACGAACATGGGCAATTACATAGATAAAACCACGATCTAACAAGGATAACCTTGATGACTTGAAATATGGATCCACAGAAATCTGTAAGGATAAGAGTAATTTATAGCTTAGCACAAAAAAAAAGTGAAAGGACCAAGGATATGAGGACAATAAAAGCTTCAGCTAAAAATACCTCATATGAACCATATCCATAAAGCAGCAACGGATCAGACCCATCGAGCTTTGCAAGGTTTTTGTTATAAACAATAGACATTGGAATTTGAGTTCCGTCAGATGCAGTGACCCATTTCCTTTCTGTAACATAATTTGACGCATCAAAACCTCCCAATACCTGTAAAAATACAGCAGATATCATTAAGATCAAGCGTCGACCATGTCTAAAGATAAGGCACCTTATATACGGAAAAAAAATTTTCTAAAAGCAAAGTAACAGCCAAGAAGAAAAACACAAGGGAAATTTTTTAAGAACTTTTGCGATTCATGTAAATACGACTCGCTACCATTAATGAATACGCTTATGCATTGCAAATATTAAAATCCACAACTATGTGTACAGATACGCTTATGCATTGAAAATATTAAAATCCCCAACTATGTGTGCAGAGCTGCATAGGAAATTGATCCAAAGTGCGGGAGCCGGAAAGACTAAGTGGTTTTACTTACTGTGTCAATCTTCTTGACAACAGAAGTGCCACTATCCATGTCATAGTCATACACAGAAGGAGGTGTCTTCAGTGAGCTGTAGCGGAACCTTAAAACACTGGACGAAAACTCAGACTCTGTTGAGTCAACTGAATAGACCGGATCAACAAAGCTAACACTACGACCAGCTTGGAGACCGTTCAGAGGCTGTCCCTCAGCGGGAAGCCTATGAACTGTTATCTTCTGCAGTCCCTGTTCACGCTCGAATACTGCAAGATGATCTCGAAAGAGCTGAATTTCCTGAATCTTTACACTGTCCATATCAAAAATACAGTAGAATTATTTAGCTATATGATACAAGGTGACCTTAAATTTAAGTGAACAATACATCATAAAACTCAATAAGCAATTGGAATTAAAAAAAAACCAGCCATGCATGCGGTATAAGCCAAAGAATATAAATGAGACTAAAAACTAGTTGGACTTCCTCTGGATTTTGGATAGGGACACTGACAATGGCAACAGATTCAAACAAAAAATGTTTTACCTTTCTCTATGTGGAATCAGAACTGTTGTCTTAGATGTGTCATCAACTGAGCAGGCGACGATTTCTGAGTTGTAGAACTCAGTGCTCCTTCTCTGGATGAAAAAGTGGTTCCCCCGATGACTGACAGATGAATCAATGCCATCTACACGAGGTGTCAGCACCCTGAGTCCATCTTGAGGTTTGGAGACATCAAGCGAGAAGACAAATCTTGTAGTTTTGCTTTCGGAGGCAACAAATAAATACTTGTGGCTCTCAGAGGCGTGAAGATCAAGAGAAAACATATCATCCTTCTCGTGGTAAAGGCATACATCATTGCATTGCTCTGTCCCCAACTTATGTAACCAAACCTGTTACAAAGAAAACATTAAAATGACTGGCATGAAAGCCACAAAGATTGACTGCCGGACTTAGTAAAAACAATAAACAATAAACGTTCAAAAGTAAACCTTGTCAGGTCGCAGGATTTCGTCCATAGTTATGTAGACCAAAGCATCATTACCAGCCCATTCAAGATAACAAGTCAGTCCTTTCAGTGGTTGTCCCAATGGTTTCAGGGACTCCGAGTCGATGACATTAACTGTATATATTTCATCACCTTTTGTATCCTCTGCATACGCCACCAGTTTATGATCAGGACTGGCCTGAATACACCATTAAGAGAATAAAACATCATTGTTAAACAAATAAACAGATTCGAAACGGAATATTTCTCAATCAATTCATAGCAAAAGTTTCCAAAGTCTTAACCTTGAAGGAACCAATACTGTAGTAGTCATACTCCTGGGCCTTGACATTCTCATCTAATATAATCTGCTCAGGAGGAGCATCTGGACCAGTTGGCATAGTATCATACACAGAAGGCTCAGCTTTATTGTCAGTGATCAAACGCCTACAGTGCTGAGCATATTCCTTTCCTTGAAGATTCTTCTTGTAATAGTAGTAAGGACCCTTTCGTAGAGGTGCAGATATATCATCTTCTTTGATCCTCCCTCTTATTTCACTAAAGAGCTGATTCTCAAATTGCTTAGTCCCTGCAGTAAGAGAGTCAGGATGTAGTCGCTACAAAACCCTAATCGCTACAAAACGTGACTCACCAGACATGACGGAATTAGTGTAGTCGTTTTCTTCACGGAGGTAAGAAAGCATGTCCGGATTGCAACGAGAATCGTCACGGAGCCAGTAGTAATTGTCGACCCTAACGTCACCGAACATTTGCATCACGTGCTCCACTTTCTTCGCCACAGGAGGGGATCTCGATTCCGCCATGTCTCCCGATGCTGTCAACCGCAATGATGCGGCTCTGGTTTCACAAGACGAGGAGGAGTGAGAAGAACACAGCCGTAGATTACTAGATCGGCGGCGAGGGAGTAGAGGAGCGAGGCAAGAGAGAGGAGCACCGAAGTGGACAAGACGACGATGCGGTGCGAGGAAGCGAGAGCCAAGGGAAACGAAGCCTCGCCTTGCTATCATTTAAAGGCTTTATCTACTGGGAGCGCAAGATTCGCCAACAGTTGTTAATAGACGATTGGTTCATTCCGGTTTAGACGTCCAAATCCGGTTATACTACTAAATTGCAGAATTCGAACTCATTCATCACTTTGTGCTTTGATTATTTTGATTAATTTTTGAACAAAACCAAACGATTCGAAACCAATGCTGTTAATTAATTAGACAAATCGTTCGTGTCTTCGTGAATTATTGGACTTCATAAATTTGTCCAACCTAACCCGAACCGTACTAAACCGAACAAAACATAGATGGGAATATGATAGAATTGGTCTTACTGCATACAGAACAAAGCTAAACCAAAAGAAGGGGGGAAAAAGAGCACGTATAATAATAATAATAACATCCGAAGTCTAGATCAAGTTACGAAGTGCATCAAAATCACTAAAATTGACAAAGTGACATTCACTTTCACAAGAAGATGTTTCCGAAACAAGATGAAAAAACAATGGAAGTGTAAAAACAACATCAGAAGATATACCTTGAAAGAACAGAAAGCCAACGGCGATAACGGCCCTAACTTCATCAGAACAATAGGAGAGACTAATAATGTAGGATCAAGACTATCCATCACAGGAAATAAGGAACACCTGTTCTTGGCCCTCTCATCTGATTGTTTTCTTCTGTCTCCGTGAAGAACTTCACTTCCCTTTCCTGGTAATAACGCACATTTCAGCAAATCATAACCGTCAGTGAGAACTAGATCAGATCCTAAACTATTTCCCGAAACAGGTCGATAATAGAACACACAAATAGCATAGATCAGACTCTAAACACTTTCCAAAAACAGGTCTATAAAAGAACAGTATACAGACTCTAGAGCACACAACTAGATATACTGCAGTTATTAATTTAAATGGCAAATACATAGTTCAAACTCACAAATGAGCTACTTGTCTAAGTTCCAATAAACAAAAAGCTCGTCTCTGTTTGCGTAGAGAGACAAGCATCAAAAGGAGCAATTTAATAGATTAAACAAAACCATAACTAGTAAATAGAAACACCGCTTGTTAAGAAGATACGTGCATAAAAGTAAAAGAGGAAACACATGAACTCACCATGTTGTCATTGAAACTCAATATAGAGGCCACGTTCCCACAGCGGTAGCAGTAATTAGGTGCAGACCACACCTTTACACAAAAAATAAAGAGAAGAAACATCACCAAGCAGATTATTATACCTCAAAATAGCTAGAACGAATCATAAGAAGCAACATACTTACAGTTACAAGGCCTTTATCTTGGAACATGTACTTGAGACCTTCTTGTACAAGCTGATGTGCGCGACATACTAGATCAAGATTGTTTATATGGTTAAACTGCAAAAGAAGCAAAACCAAAGATTAAAAAGTAAATTACATGTGTTTCTTATACCGATTATTCAATTTTCAACAACAACAGAAAAAAAAACAAAAACAACGGTACCTCAGTGGTAACCCTGGACCCGAAAAGCCAACCAGCTCCACGTGGACTGACAGCCCATGTTTCAATATCTTCAGGATCGCTCCACATAAGATCACAGAATGGTCCTTCATGCGGGATTTCGCAATTCCGCTCAATCAATCTTATCTACAGAGTACAGACACAAAAAGATCTGAAGTGAGTGAATGACATTATCAATCATGAATAGAGCTTTCAGGGTGAAAACAAGAAAACACTTTTTAACCTGGTCAATCGTCCGTACATCAGGTGAAAGGCCACCATGAACACACAGAACCTACATCGACGAAGCAATACTTTTTATTATAGTGTACCACCTATGCATTCATTCATATAATTCTAAGAAAAATCATATCATAATATAATGCCAAAGATGCTGAGGAAAATACTTACAGTGCCATCTATAATAGCTGAAAGTGTAAGATAGTCAAAAACATCGGTGCAATATCTCCAAGCATTAGCATTACCATACTTCCTTTGGCATTCGTCATAGAAACCATACACCTAACAACATTAATTAAAGACAACTTCATTAAATAGTGAATCAGCAGGGACACAAAATACAAACCAAGTGAAGCATGAAAGTTAAACAAGAACAAGTTAAAGGAAACAGCTTATTTCCCAAAACACCATCACTTCTTAGTAATGTACCAACTTCCCAAAACTTGTCATCATGTAAGAATATTTTGACCCTCTGTTGACCACACATTAAATTTGCAACACGAGGTAATCATATTGAAGATATACCAGAAGTTTAAAATACAACAAAAAATCATTGTAATTGACAGTGGATGTTTATCGAGAGATGGTTTAGGAATAGAGATACATCAAGAACTTCCAAAAAAAAAACTCATGGGTGCAAAAGATCATGAACTTTGCCAAAATTAGCTTCCAGTACTCGAGTAACACAAAACGGAGCTTAGTTAACATCCCTGTATAGCATACGTCTGGCATGGCAATGACACATATATAAATTTAACTTTCAAAATCCAGTTACAACAACTGAGGAAGAAAATCAAAAAATTACTTATCTACTGGCATATGCGTGAAGAGCATTGCAAAAGACAGACATCAGTGAAACAGAACAACGCATACCTGAGTTAGCTGTCTGCTTTCATGATTTCCACGCAAAAGTGTGATATGGGCTGGATATCTACACATTGAAAAACAAGAGAAAGATGTGTGTTTACAGCTTAAAGAGCATTCTCAAGAGAAGTACGGCATACAGCGAAACAGATAGCATGACCAGTGGAATAATTGAAAACATTAACTTCTTAAGAATTTCAAAACATACCTTGCTTTAAGAAGCAAAAGAATAGTGAAAACTTCAAGACTGTTGTAACCTCTATCAACGAAATCTCCCTGAGAAATGCCCCAAAGCAGAATATAAAGCTATGTCTACATCACTGATTGACGTATCATACCCCCAAAAGACAAAAGAAGAGTAGTATACCATAAATATGTAATTAGTCTCGGGAACGTGACCACCGGTCTGGAAAAGCTTCATGAGATCATGAAACTGGCCATGGATATCACCACAGACGGTGACAGGACTGTTGACAGGTTGTACATTTGATTCCTCAATGAGAATCTCTTTGACCTGTAAAAACAGTATAAAATAAAACGTATCTTGAGTTTACCAATGTGTATCTTATCAGCAAATCATTGCCATTGAAGAAAAAGGCTATAGAAACAGTTTTGCAAGCGCGTGCACTTGTGTGCGCTTCCGTTAGTAAATCAAATTTCTTTTTGGCTACAGAAGAAGTATACGTTACCCCCTCCTAACTCCCTAGAATCTATACAAACTCAATAGCGAAGTTGATTGGACTCGTCTCCATACAATAAATCCTCAAACTTTATGAAAAGCAAGGAGAGGAAAACCCTAAAATCAATCCCATAAACCAAAAAGATTCGGAAGTAAAGTTGGGCAAAGATAGGAAAGCAGAGCAAAGGCTAAAGCATCAATCTTTCGGAGAAGAGAGAAGAAGAAAGGCGTACGTATTCGCAAAGAAGCTGAAGTTCGTCTTCGGAGAGATGTTGGCCTTCTTTAACCTTGGATATCCATTGATCCAAATCCATGGCGTCTGTTATATCCTCTCGCTCTCCCTCTGTGTGTGTAAAGTAGAGAAATTCCTCTGCTTTCGTCTGGTTTCAAAGGCGACTTTGGACGATCTTGGGTGGAGAATTGAAGTGGGGGGGAGAGAGATAGATCTAGCAGAGCATTGCTCCCTCCGCTTCGTTAGGGTTACGTAAGAGGAGAGAGAGAGAGAGAGAGAGAGAGGCAGAAACTAGAAAGGGGAAGGGGACACAAGGAACCAAAAACAATCTCGACCCAAACCCAATTTGGTCTTCCCCATCTTCATTACTCCATCCGTCCTTTTTTGTTTACATTAACCCTCTTTTTTGGCAACTCATTAAACATCCTTTTTTTGCCAACACATTATTCATCTTTTTTATCTTAATTTCTCACCTTATTATTAAACAAAAACAAAGTCTATTAGACTTATTAAAGTTTTTAATTTGTAGGGAAACAAACTGTTGAAGAAATATGTCAATTTTTGAAACAATTTTTTAGTTGTTAACCAGAATTTTAAACATAAATAAATATTTCGGTTAAAATCATTTTAATTTAGAAGAAGATGGTCACCTCATGAATGATCGATCACTATACAACAAATTTCAGAATTTTTATATCAGAAAAACATTTCATATTAAAAACTATAATATTAGTTTATCTTTTCAAACAACTTTAACTGGTATATAACATTATTTTGTTGGGATTTTAAAATTTTAACTTTCGGATTTCCAATTAACTTACAGTACAATTTGAACAATTCTCTACACCTAACAAATCATATATTAAAGTTATACAATATATATGCTAATCTGAATTATGCAATATTTTTCAAAATTTATTTAAATGCATTAAAGTTATTACATTTGTTGAAAGCACATCAAATTGGTTATCTAGGATTTTATGACTAGAACAACCAGACCCAATCACTAGAAAACCTAACTCAAATTAGTATGTTTATATTTTTTGTTGCTTTTTTTTACAAATAATAAGAATAATTACAATGATAAAAATTTTAATAGAAAATTCTATTTTGTCCACAAAAACTGATAATTGATAAAACATATCTACACCACATTTATGACAAACAAATAGTTATGTTTTTAACATGCAAACTATTATACCTGTACTACATTTTAGAAATTATTTGTTTGTGATAAATTATTTTAGAATACAATCATGCAAAAGTCTCTAATGCATTTTTTTTGTCATTCAAATTTAGAGAAATTGTATTTTAGAAATTATTTGTTTGTCATAAATTATTTTAGAATACAATCATACAAAAGTCTCTAAGCATACTTTCATAACTTGGCTCGCCGCTCATGATCGTCTTTCTATTTTCTTTTTTTTTTAGGATAGGGAGTGTATATGGACCGAAGCCCAAATAATCCCCTCCAAAGGAGATGCAGCCCATGGATAGACCCTCTCTCCCGATTTGCAAATGGACCCTAAAGCGTGGGCCCATATCCATATGGCCAAATGGGAAAATGTTTAGCGACTTCGCACTTGAGGGAAGTCAATCCCTGCCCTAGACCAACAGGGTGATTCTTCCCTAAATGGAAGCCATTAGACCACCACCACTTGATTGCGATCGTCTTCTGACTCGAGATAAAATGATAAGTTGTGGCATTCAGGTTCCAAGTCTTGTCTTCTCTGCAGCACGGGACTGGAATGAAAGCAACATCTTTTTTTTTATTATCCCTTTAGCAAAGCAGTCTGATCTTTCTTCTTGAACAAGATCCATCTTCATCTTCCCTCTATTTTTGGAGAAAAGTCAAAATGGCTGAAAGACCAGACCTTCGATGAGAACATCTCTCTCATTCTGAAATTAGCGTTTCAAGCACTTATGTACTCAATTTGGAAGGAAAGGAATGCTAGGCTTCACAATGCAACTCATAAGCCCTATTGAATCGTCATCTCTCTGAAGTCATCCAAAATCTGTGATCCAATATTTTCTCCCTCTCTTCTCAGCATCAGAACTTCACTTTAGCAACTCCTCTTTCTCTTACGTGGCTTGAGGTTTTCACTACTAAAAAATGGTTGTTTTATATTATTTACTTTTTAATATTTGTATAAATTATAAATACTGTTAAAGACTTTTGCATCAACTGAAAAATTGATTCTGAAAGTGGTGATGCAAATAATTTTTATCACTTTATTAACAACTGATACAAATATATGAAATATATACATCGTTTATTGTAATTGATGTTAATATGTGTCAGTTGTAAAAAATGATGTTAATTTTTATTTCAAATATTAGAAATGATGTTAATATTTGTATCAATTATTAGAAATGATGTTAATATTTCTAACATTTGCAATAACTGATGCTATATTTTAAAATTACGTCAGTTTTAAATAATTGATACAAAAATGTTGTTTCATATTTATTAATTAAATTATTCTTAATTTTAAATTTTATTAAAAAATATATCGTAAAAATAAATATTTTTAAAAACATTTATATACATATTTAAATTAATATGTATAAAAAATAACTAAAGTGTCAAATGACTTTAAATTTATTCTGGAGTGGGGAGTTTCTTTTATAGAAGAGAAATTGTATCCTCTTGATGTTTATTTCCGATGTGGGACAGAAGAGATTTTTAAAATATTGTAATTTGCATTACTTTTTAACTGATACAGATATTTATATCAATTAAAAAGTGATACTAAATAATAAAAATTATATCTTTTATTTAATTGATATAAATTTATATAATAATATCAATTTTGTTAAAATGATACAGATTACAATAGTTTAGCATCAATTCATTGAATTGATGTTAAATTAATTAATAATAACATCATTTATTGTAATTGATGCTAAAATATCTATATTTTTCTCATTTAAATAAATGATTCTTTTTGAATCATTTAATTTTGTGATAATTTTAAATGATTTAATTCAACCTATTTTTTTTGTAGTGCTTCCATCCGCCCTAGGTTTCATTGTTTTAGTTTCCCTCTTAGTTAGTAGTGCTTTTGAGCCTGTGTTCTACTTTTAAGTCTTTGACCGGAGGTGTTGAGTTATAATCCTGCAAGATAAATAAATGAATGAAAGTTAATTTAAAAAAAAAAAAGAATCATGCAAAGTCTCTTATTCTCGAGTTTTAAAAATTAGGATCATGCCCTCTCTCCTCCAAAGATGATCTTAGCTTTATAATATTTTCACCATTCGTGAAAAGTAAAAAAAAATTCTTACGAATATATTTATCGATATTTTTTTCTTTTTTTTTGTCACGAAAAAAGAATAATTCTGCTATACAACACTAGTTCGCATGAGTTTTGAAGCTTTGGAATTAGATATTAATAAATATATTAGAGGTTCTTCCCCGTTATGAACAGGTTGTTGTATAAAATTATTTTGTTATTAAGGCAATTTCTTAAAATGACCTTTTTAGAAACATTAATATGAAGAATAGAGAGACCCATTCAAAAATAAAATGTGAAAATAACTATTTTTAGTGTGAAATTACAGTTTACTTTTTAAAAATATTAAATCGAACTTTCATATGGAACAATGAAACCCAAACAAATAATATAAGGATATAACTGATATTTCGAACAAGATTGATTACTTCTAATATATTTTTTTAGAGTAGGCCTCCTTTGATATTAATATTTCCAAAAGTGTTGTTTTAGATCATTCCCACTTGTTTTTATTCTTTCTCATACTGTTTTTATTTTTGTACCATTGGTTGATATTTTTTTTAAAAATGATTTTGTTTTTTGTTAATATTTTTGTAATTGATTAACTTTTGTGTAGAGAAAAAGTATTGCTTTACAGAATTAAAGTTTTTAATGATTCTAAATAATAATATATCTCACTATTTAAAAAAGCGATAACATCTTTAATAGTATAAAACAGAAGTCGATTAACAATTTTTTAATTGACACATGTCCTTTGCTATTTCTAAATACAATTATCTTTAGAAAATATTTTTAATGTATTTCTTCCTCTTTTATAAAACCAGTTTTTTTTTTAAAGAATAGAACTATTTGAGACATCTTTGTTATTCTTCATCTCGACTCCTTACTCCATATCATTTTTTAAACAATTTCAAATAGTGTTCGTTAATTGTTGATGGAAGTGGAGATTATGGGATGAAATAGATTTTTTATTTTGGTCATGTAATCATCTGGGTCGTTCAAGATAACAAAGGGAGAACTGAAAATGAAAAGAATAAATATTTGTCTTTTGATATTTCTATTTGGGAGAATTTGTAAAATAACACAAAAAGAGGTAAATTAGTTTTCTAAAAAGAGGGTTAGAGAAAGATATGAAGAAAAAATGAGGAAAAAAATGAGTGTTTTAGTTATATAGTTAATTTTGATTTTTTTTTTGGTGTCTCGCCCAATTTCTTTTTATATTTTGACTCATAAGACAATTGTTCCATACAAACATGATCCAAAACATAAACTAAAAGCTATAGAAATTTAGAAAAACATGTGTGCTGCTATGGTTTAGTCTAATGGACATATTGTTATTTTTTCATTTTTCTTTTTTAAAAGCAAAATCTAATAATAGATAAAAAAAAAAGTCTTTCTCTACAATCCCATTTTCCTGCAATTCTAAATACCCAACTTCCTAAATTTTCACACTAATCTAATTCTCAAAATTTCAATCTTAAAATTATTTTAATCTTTCTCATATAACTACATCCATATTTTTATTTTTATAAAATATAATTTTATTTATTCAACTAAAATTAAAAAAATTTATTTTTATTTTAATTATTCTATATTAACTTTTATATGAATCTATTGGCGTTTAAAATTATGTTTTTATTATTTATCACCAAAATAAAAATATGTATGGTAAAAATTAAATGATTTACCTATTTTATTATGTAAATTATACTTTTGTTTTCATCGATATAACATATTTACTTACTTTTTTATTATAATTTATTTTAAATTTAGACTATAAGTAAAAATTTGATGCTATATCATACATAATTAAATTATTATTATTAAATTATATTCAAGTTAGATAAATTCATATATTCAGAAAATTGTAATAAACATATATATTTAAATTTATTTTTGATTAAAATATTTTATGTTATATTAACTGTTTATTAATTTTAACTCACAAACGTAAATTAAAGATTATCTATTAGATAATTATTTTTTAATATTTTACAAAAGCTTCAATTTTAAAAAAAAAATTAAAATTTTCTGATTTAATGATCTAATTTTAAAATTAAGGATTATAAAATAAATAATATTCTTTCACTCTTAGCATGGTGCAGATTATTACATAATGTTTATTAAAAATAAGCTATTTTAAAGAAAAAAATATTAATGTAAAGTCTTGTAAATTGAAAATTATAATAAGCTATTTCATGTGATTTTTGAATGGGTAAAAAAAATTTGGAGTTTTTTATTTGTTTAGCTATGACATCATAATAATTTAGAAAAGACTACAAAATGAGTTGTAACATATTTACAGACACTTGTAAATGCAAGACTAAAATCATTATATAACTTAGAAAGCGAGAACTATTTGGTGATCAATGTCTAATCTGTAATGTTTTCAGCATAAGAATAGACGAATTTATTATACAGAATCAGCTGCCCATTTGTATACCAAAGAAAAGAGATTTTAAGAAGTTACGGAAAATTGATGAAACACATATGTTTACGTATATTAACACCAAATTAAAAAGATGCAAAGTTTACATCTCTATTAGTTAAGTGTATGCACACCAAATTTCTCATCCCATGTGTGGTTGAGTATCTCTCTATAAAGTTTGTTTTATCAATTACTATCAACCGCAAAAAAATAACATTTAATTATATTTAATATATCATAGACATATTTAATATAAAATTCAAATTATACATGATTCACACGATTTGTTAATAT
>OVBI01000367.1:0-85320 GCA_900406495.1 Sisymbrium altissimum
CACAGTAACCGAGAGGAAGAAGAAGATAGCAGAAATCAATTGGTTTGCAGGTTTTGAAACTTTTCGGGGTTCTCGTGGTGATGAACGGAAGAGTTTGCCGGTGGTCGCAGCGGCGAAGAAAGCTATGACATTTCATCAATTTTGAAGAAGCCACGTATCTGAAGTTATCTTTTATTTACACGTGTACTTGTTATGTTCAAGTTGTAAAACTTATCTTATTCGCGTGTCTTGGGTTTATATGGGCTTTGTAACCATGTTTTCTGCTTTTACCCAGTTGGGTATAAAATGGCCGACAAAAAAAAAAATCAAACCATGACTATAGAACAACTCAAGCTGCAGAAAAGACTGAAAAAACTCGCAACTAGAGCAGATTATCTATAACTACTCTTATACAAAAGTGCTTTTTAAAATTGCATGTTTAAAAAAGGGTTAACAGCCTAAAATATCGAGAAAAAGGGATAAAAGTGGGGAAGAAAAGTTACTAATTTCACTAAAATATTAACTACAAAATTATTTGATCGCTAACATGTCACTAATTAAGTTACAAAAAAACATGTCACTAATTACTATTTAAGCTCGAATAAATTCACCCAAAAAAAATTTAAGGATCGAATAAGTAAATATGGCCTCATAATCATTGTGAACAAAATTTCTAGGTAACTAAACTCTGTTGTTTTGTTTTATGTATGCAGTCCAAACCTAAAAATCTAAAAACCCTATGATCATTGCTCAAAGGAGAGATATTTTCATTGGTTATGTAGAGACTGTAAAGCGAGACACATCATCACCACCACCACAGAAACATGAAAATCATATGAATGGCTCCAAACAATTCGATTGTCTTAATTGAAAAAGGGCCTCCCTCTTTAATATGTATATATTAAATACTTCCACCTACTTCTTCTTCCTCCTTGCACACCAAGCCACAATATACTCCAACCGTTTTATTTTTGGTCCCACGTGAAAATCAGTGCATGAACCATCATTTTCCGATGCTAAGTACAGCCAACTGTTTTTCTCTCAATTGGTGACGAATTTTTTGTTGTAGAAAATCGGTGCGTATGATCTCAAGATAGGAGAAATAAATTGTCTGTTTTGCTGCTAAATTTGGCAGAATTCAAGGTGATGAATCTAGAGTTTGTTTGGGTTCATGAGTTTCGTACTAGTAAGTTAGGTTCCGCTTTATTACTTTTGATTTGTAATCACGTATGTTACACACTAGCTAGTCAGCTGCTAATGCAATATGTTTGTTCAATTGATCAATAATATAGAAATGCGCTTGTCCAAGAAAAAAGAAAAAACATCAATATTGGCCATGTGACCTCCCCTCGTTTTGATAGCAAGTTTCATAATATAATAGCAATTATACGGGGGGGAAAACTACCGCAACTAGTTTTCCAACAAATATGTTCGATCTTGTAAATTTCTAATGTTCATTATAGCAACAAAATACTTGTTATAATCAAAGTTTTTTTAGTTAACAATATAATCGTCGTACATACTTATATTTTGATAATTTGAACGGAATAAATTACTCGATTTCTCATTAATTTTACTGATCAGTGGCTGTAGAAGAGTTTATACAGCATAAGCTTATAGCTTTTGAACTGTGTGTATGCTGACTATACACGTGTAAGCATCTATATTAATGTTCAGGTGGTGGTTAGCAATGTTATGTACATAACTATATACAGAGCTCTATACAGGTTGATGTAAATAACAAATCAAATGCCAATCGCGATACCTATACTTTTATCTTTCTGGAAAAATAAATAAATATATATATACTGTATATATATATATTTGTCTTACCTGCCTCACTCTATATAAATACAAGTCTTATGGCCGCCTTAGTATAACCAATTCTCCCTTCCCTTTGAATTTGAGCTTCTCTTCTTTTTCTCCTTTCCTCTTGATTTTTATCTCCACACCTCTTTTTTTAGGGTAAACTCTTAAAATCAACCAGACACAATGGAAATGAAATGGCTATTAACCTCGGCTTTCACACAAATGTTCGGCTACTCAAACCAAATCGATCAAACCAGTAACTGCGTAAACACCCGCAACAAAATAACGATGGTGAAGAAAGAGGAATTCCCAAGTGGGTTTCAAGTTCCTCTTCACTACCCTAAATACTCCAAGTCTGACTATGAAGCCATGGATGATCTCAGCCTTGACTTGCTCCTCAGACAATATGGAATCTCCTTCCAAGGATCTCTAGAAGACAAGAGGGTCTTTGCAATGGAATCATTTCTCTGGCCTGATCAGCTTTAGGGTTTGTTTATCTTTGGTGTTTGAATATCCAAATCTCTCTCTCCACCGACGTCCAATCCTATCACTGTGCCTAGATAATTACATGTTTTAGAACTATGTTAAATCACCATATGTATGCAATCACTTAGTAATCAAGTTTGTGTGTTATGTTTATATGTGTATGGAGAAGTTTTGACGTATGCAATGTATCACCATGAGTGCATTAATAACATTTGTGATCTATCGACTTAATTATTAAGATATAATCTAATTATCTATTTTCTTAATCGGTCGGATAGAACTAAACAAATATCACATGAAACTACGCTTGACAAATGCTTATTAGTCCGGGTCGAGGATACACTCGACATATGTGAATAAAACTAATTCGATAAATATCTGTTAGGCCACTTCCATATCATTATGGACGTGGTTTTGTAGCGCAATAGTTAAGCTCACAGAAATTAATTGTTTTCCTACAAAGTATATACAATTACAGAATCACTCAATAAGGGACACAAACGACAGTACTGTACGTGGTTTATAGTTTACCTTATATATATTTTTTTTCAGCTAGTTATTAGAATTTACAAAGGTCGACAAGAATAAGTAACCAAAAAAAAAAATTCTAACCCCAACCTCTTGTTTTACTTAACTTAATTTGGAGGATATACTATAAAATGAAGAATTAGTCCCTTTCGATATGAAATTATACTAGATTATGTATACTGACATCGACCGATGACCGATCGACGGAATTGAGTTGGCTAAGTTGTGGTACAGCATTATTAAATGACAATATAAATAATTGAAAACGGTTAGTTATATCATTGATTATGGAAGAGTGGAATGACATTGAGATAAAGCATGACGGCATGTAAGTATGACTTTCTTGGCTTTGTAACTTTGTGGTGTGTAAGTGTACAACTAGAAAGTATAAGAAGAAACAATTTATATGTGGGGGAAAAACCTGATTTTTACAAATGTTATTTTATAATTTATACTACAATTTATATATAATAATAAAAATAAAACCATTCAACAAAATGAAGAGTTATATAATTAGGAGATGAGATGAGACTGCGTTTGAAGAAAAGGTAAAATTAGAAGAAGATAATTTAAATTATTTAAAATAGAAGAGGGAAAAGAAAAAAACAGAAAAAAAGAAGCACCAAAGAGAATTGGCCAACTGTGTGAGAGAACGAACATCAATGAAGAACAAATGCGAGATCCGAGCAAACCGGTTATAGATATTTCAACCGATCTTAATTCTGGGTAAGTCTCCATTCTTCATCTTTCCCGAGTTCCGGATTCTGTGTCTGAATATTCTTTGTCGAAATCTTCTATTTACTGTGTCTTCTCTCGTCCCATCCAAACAACTTTATGTTTTCATTGTTGATGTGTCTTTAATCTGTAGCTGTGACTCAGATTCTGTTCCTAACCTCTAGGAAGATTCTGTTCGAAATTTCTCAACTTTTGGTCAAATTTGACACTCTGTATGTCGATTTTGGCGTAAAGCTTGTATCCATTTGAGAATTGAGATGTTTGGTCAATGTTTCGTTTTAATGTTCATACTTTGACCATTGATGTAGCTCCCACAGTTTCTATGTCTCTGTGTATGATCCTGATCTCTGCATTTCTATGGTTTGAAATCAAGAAATTTGATTGATCTACAGGTCTTCAAGATTACTACAAATCTCATAGTTGCGTGATTTGATTATAGAATGTCAAGTGCCGATTCAGCTCGTAATCCATTGTTGCCTAAGGAGCAGTTAGATCCCATGGCTCAAGACTTCAGCATACGCTCAAGAACCTCTTCAAAAAAAAGAAGGTTGCGTCGCTCTAGAAGCGCTCCTCGTGGTGACTGTACGTACGACGATGGTGATGTCAAAATCGACGTACCGCCTCCTCATCCAAGCAAAATGCCAATGTTCAGGGATCTCAACCCGAACCTCAGGCGAGTGATCTTGCTCTTGGTTTTGTATCTAGCCATTGGTACTTTCTGTTTCTACCTCGTGAGAGACCAGATCTCCGGTCACAAGACCAATGGTGTGTTGGATGCTGTCTACTTCTGTGTTGTTACGATGACAACCGTTGGATACGGTGACCTTGTCCCTGGTAGTTCTACCTCAAGGCTACTTGCTTGTGCCTTTGTCTTCTCGGGGATGGTCCTTGTGGGTCACCTCTTAAGTCGAGCAGCGGATTATCTAGTGGAGAAGCAAGAGACTTTGCTTGTTAGAGCTTTCCATTTGCGTCAAAGCTTCGGTCCAACAGATATTCTCAAGGAGTTGCAAACTAACAAGTTGAAATACAAATGCTATGTCACATTGCTTATCCTTGTAGTCCTCTTCCTTGTCGGTATTATTTTCCTTGTAACGTATGAGAAAATGCCGGTTATTGACGCCTTCTACTGTGTTTGTTCCACTGTTACAACATTGGGTTATGGAGACAAAAGCTTCAACTCCGGAACCGGACGCCTTTTTGCTGTGTTTTGGATCTTGACGAGCACTATATGTTTGGCTCAGTTTTTACTCTATGTTGCTGAGCTAAATGCAGAAACCAAACAGAGAGAGTTAGTGAAATGGGTTTTGACACGGAGAATCACAAACAATGATCTCGAAGCAGCTGATCTAGATGAAGATGGAGTTGTCGGGTGAGACATCAGACTTCTTCTCTCTTCTGTTTTCTTCTTCTTATTCTTAGCTTTGTCTTTTGTGTGTTTCAGAGCTGCAGAGTTTATCGTATATAAACTGAAAGAAATGGGGAAGATTGATGAGAAAGATATATCTGCGATCATGGAAGAGTTTGAGCAACTCGATTACGATGAATCTGGAACCCTGACGACTTCGGACATCGTTCTAGCTCAGACGACATCGCAGATCCAAAGGTAAGTATTCGTTATCATCACCATCAGCCTCATCTTTTTGGAGACGGCTCAGAATCTTTGTTAAGTTATTATACCTGCACACAACTACAAGAAGCAAAGAAAGTGAACAGTTTTTTGGAAATGTTGTTTGTTTCTGTTTGTGTTTTGTAGTGTAATGCTACAGACTCACTCTATGATTGTTTTGTGATGCCTGAGTATATACTGTATATGGAATTACACGAATACTTTGTCTAAGAAAACTGAATCTTGCTATTGATCTGATATGGAGCTCTGTTTTTTTTTCCACTAATGTTGTTATGCTCCTTAAGACCAAACTTCAGAAACTGCAGACCAAATTAAAAGTCATACAGGTTTGTTAAAAATCCTCTTAAGAATACTCTTGAGTCTTGACCAATAATTCAAGGTTGGTTCGCTCAAATGACGATTGGTTTATTGCTTTGAAAATTCTGGTATTTTTTTTATTGATACAAAACGTTTACAAAGAGGAGGCAAAAAAGAAAGAAAAGTAGCATTAGCGATGTTGTGGTTTCTCGAACTGAGACTCATGGCAATGTGGGTCAAGCCAGTCTCTCGAAACACCTTTTGACACGTTAGTTCCTTTCTCGACACCGCCTACAAGCTCTCTTAAGTTGGCGACTTTGTTTTCTCGACCAGACACATTCATTTTCTGGTCTGCTTCCTTGAGCATCTGCTTAAACCGCTGCTTGCGGCTCGATGTGTTACCATCTTGTAACTGCGAAGGAGGAGGAGCTCCATGAGGTCCTAGGTAGATGTTTTCTTCAGCTTTAATCTACAAAGAATGAGAGCTAAAAAAATTTAATACCATTGGAAACTCATCTCTCTATTGATCTTTTCATTTACAGAAGAAACCAATCACTGACATTAGGAGGAGAAGAAGAGTCTGATGTTTCAACTTCTGAATCATTAACCTTCTCTTGTACAATCTCCAAGCTTGGAATCACAAACCCATCAGTGTCTGTCAACAGAAATAACATATCAAACTGATCGATTCAACGCTTGCAATGAAACAAAGAAGATGCACAAATTGGAACAATGCTCTGTTATGTTAAGTAAAGCTTCCAAATTTATGAAGCAGAGATTTTTTTAACTTCTGCGTCAACAAAAGCTTCAAAATTTACGAACTCTGAAGATTGAAGGTTAAAGCAAGAACACATTGGAGATTATACGATCACGTTAAAAGGCAATTATAGAGATGAACAAATGCAATCGAATCGAGTCTCACAGTGAGAAAACAGAGTAAGCGAATTAACTTACCCCACTCATCTTCGTCTTCTACTTCTTCTTCGGGAGGCAGAGTCTTCGTCTGCATTACAGAACTATCCATCGAAGATCGACGTTTAATGGATTCTCACCGAACAACCAACAATAATTTGATTACTCAGCTCTTTGGAATATGAATTATATATTCTTAATTTAATTTTTCAATAAATTGATTATTGATTTACAACTGATGGATTTTCGAGAAACCCTAAATGGTAGAGGTTGGATGATGATGATGAGGAGAAGAACTGTTGATGGTGTCGGGGTTGGATCGGATCGGATCCGGATTCGGTTATTGCAATTGACACGGCGGAGAATAAGATGTTGAGTACAATGGATGATACAATTTGTTTTATTGGGGAAATTGGTTTAATAACTACTAAAAAATACTAACCGGTTTTTCGTTAAAAAAAACAAATGTTTTCTTTTTATTTTATATTTCTCTAAATATTTTGATTAGTTTATAAATACTTTTGTTAAATTAAATGTAAAAATTTATTCGAATTAAAAAAACATTTGTTATATAATAAGTGTATTTTTTATATTTTGAAGATTAAAAAACAATACTATCTAAGTTGTTTGTGTGGTAAATCAAAAGTGGAAACATTACATATTTTATAATTTTTATTTCTTAAAGTTCACATAAGAAAATGCGATTTCTTACAGTTTTATGTGAGTTTGACAAGCTTTTGAGTGTTAATAGAGCTCTTCTATGTTTCTTGTAATTTCTTTCTTTCCGCATAACTAAATTAAATTCCCATTTTAAAAAGTATAAAACAAAATAA
Organism: Sisymbrium altissimum; assembly: GCA_900406495.1. Classification (NCBI taxonomy): domain Eukaryota; kingdom Viridiplantae; phylum Streptophyta; class Magnoliopsida; order Brassicales; family Brassicaceae; genus Sisymbrium; species Sisymbrium altissimum. The sequence goes on from OVBI01000367.1 coordinate 7,207, forward strand.
AAATCTTGCCAGTTCGAGATGATGGCAACAATATTATAGTTTATTTTCAAGCCTTATACTTGAGTTAAGGAATGTGCAAGAGAAGATAAATGATTTTCGAATTAAGTGATCTCTCGCATTTGAACACATTGTGTGTATACCGTAGAGTTTCACTTTTACATTGAAATATATTTTTGAGGAAACAAAGTAAATTTGGAATGATGTTTTTTTAATTGTTTACCATATCATGATTACCATTGAAACAACCGTAATGAGGTCTTCTCAACCCCAAAAAAGTTGATGGGGTCATGTATGAGACAAAGGTAAGTTCAGAAAAGATAAAGTGACAACTCCTTAATCTGTTGAAGTTAAAACAAATAGGGAAGAAAAAAAAATCATCATATGATGTGTTGAATATTTTTGAGAGCCACCTAGATGAATCAAATCGACAAAGAACTACTAGTTGACAACCAAAAAATCGACAAACTTATGAAGGGGTAACTTGTAGACAAAGATTAAATTTAGTCTATATTTCAATCAAACTTGGTTTCGTATTCTCCTCTATATTTTGACCTCTCAAAATCTGTAACGGTAACTCAACTTGCTTAGATAGGTTGGTTACGAATCTCACATTTCTTAACAGTTAATATACAAAAACATGTGTCACTTTTATTTGCTACTAACTGATTTTAAGTTGAAAAATCCATTACAAAAAAAAGTTACTGGTTACAAGAATCAAACGAACATCCAAACTATCCAAGCCAAAACATAAGTTCCCTCATAGTCAACCGGGTCGATTCTCTGTACTAATTGGATTTAACTACGAACAGTTGGTATATTGTTGGAGGTTATTGTTTGGTTTGTATCTCTTTGTATTTTTGATAGGTTAAAATATCATCATAGTATTAAAAAATTGTTTAATTAGAATCATTCTTGAATTTTTTAAACCAATCATCCTTAATTAATGGGCTTCACATGGATTAACCAAATTCCAAAGCTTTTTCTAGACATAAAGTACATGCAAAAACCAAGGCTCTTCCTTTTCTCGAGAAAATTAGTTGCAGGTGTAATTGTAAAGAGTGAGAAAAAAACAGAGCTTTCTTGTTTGGTTCCTCTGACTTTCCCAGATCTCTCTCTTCTGGGACTTGTCTGAATCTTTTCAAGAACTAAGATTCGTCTTTTTATATATATATATATATAAATTTTTCTTCCTTAATCCAGATCCAAACAGAGTGAAACTCGGTTTAAAGATTTAAATCAGAGATAACTCAAGAGTCCATTAGTTAACATCAATGGATAACTAGACACTCTCAACTTCTCTTTAGCTCTGTTTTATTTTGTTTGTCTTAATCAAGTTTCCGTGTAGTGTGCTGCAAATGGTGGATAAAACTGATAAAGAAAAGCACTTTTCTTGGTGCTATTTCCTTTTACATCTGCCATTGCTGTTTTTCCTTGTAACAGTTATTCCATTTGTAGCTTTCTTCTATTTCTTAAGCTCTTATGGATTCTCTTCTTTCCTAGTAACCATCACAATCTTGTTCATCTCTACTTCTGTTTTCTTTCTAAGATTTTCCAAGAAGAAAACAAGAGACTATTTGGTTGATCGATCTCAAAAAGAAGGCGATGATGATGATGATGATGATGATGATGATGATGATGCTAATGATAATGATGATGATGATGGTGATGAGGATGAGGATGATGAGGATGAGGATGGTCTCATTGAGATTCTTCTTGTGAGTGAAGAAGCAGAGACTATGGAGACAATGAGGAACATTAATCAGAGTCAACAGAGAATTAGGGTTGATGAAGATGAACAAGAAGAGATAGATGATGTAAATATGGAAGAAGATAATCTTATTGAGATTGATATTTCCATTGGATCTATTAAAAGACGAAGTAAATGAACATTAAGTTTCCAATATTAAATTTTGTTTTCCTCAAATGTACAAAGGCAATCCAACATTCTAATATATTGGCATTTTTTTATAGTTGGTGATTGAGAGTTAGGATTCAATTAATGATACATATCAATCTTCTTATTGGTCAACTAGCTTTGAAGGATAAATTAAATATTTGAACGGTGATTTTGTGTTTGCGTCGTTCTTTGCATTTGAGGTTGTAGATTCCTAATCGCTCTTACAAATGTTAAAATCTGGTGCAGATATGGTCTCGTGTCGTTTATGCATGTATGTATGATTCAGATCATTGTTAGATGTTCACTTTTTGCCATACTCCATAGTTCCTATTAGAAACCAATTATATCGTGTTTTGGAATTTTGATATGGCTTAGCTTTGGTACATACTATAACTTTTCAGTCTAAACGAATCAACTCTGCTTATATCTTGTCTCGATTTAGAATCTTTTTTTTTCTCGATGCGTTTCTTCAATCAGTTATATTGGTGCATTTTGTTGTCTAGCACAAAATGGTTCGATCATATTAAAATTAAAGGTTTGAATGGTTGAGCTGTATGTACTATGAAATATGTATGGAGTAGACTATGGAATACCCGAAACGACAAACAGAACTTTAGTTATCATTTTCATATATTTCATACGGTCCATTTCATACACAATGCAAACATTTTTTTGTACTATATGCAATGTAGCACCGAATTACTAATACACATGGTTTAAAACTTTTATTTTCATTTTACGTTAGAAACATTTTGAAATTTTTGTATAAATATGGCTGAACAAACACCTTTACATACATATTTCAATTGCTTTAAGAAATTTTGCATGACTACTTCTGTGTTTCTTCATGTTTATCAAAGAAACTTCATAAATATAATTTATACCAACTTCCGGTTGTTTTGCTCCCATTTACCTGGCCCTTCGCTTCCACTTAATGGGTACCTATGTAATGGGTTGAGATTGGCCCAATAATGATCCACGCTTTTAAATCCGGTTATATTTAACGGCCGATGCTCAAATTCTGGTATTTTTTTTTTACCATAACCACTCTCTTTTTTTCGTATTCCAAAAAATTATCATTTCCACAATTTTTTTTTTCATAAACAGTTAATTGTTGAAACTTCATTTTTTTTTTTAACTCGGTGTGTCCGGATTGACTCCGTTTATATCTTGATCGTAACTGACAATTTTAGCATCTCTCAAGGTAAACCAGAAATTTTCGATGCCTAAATGAAGTCAAACCCAAATACCGTATTAGATTTCTCTTTAAATACCATTTGGTTAAACTACAATTTAGTTGCAGGTCAAAACTCACTCCACTGCCGATCCAAATTATTTTTAATTCTCGAAACCTACTCTGTAAAATCTAAAGAAGAAAAATATTATATCCACATCCACCCTACTTAAAATACGAATAACTTTCGGAATCAATATGATCTGAAAATATCTTAATAAATAACTAAAAATTGATAAACTTCCAAAAAGACCTCTAATTATTTTGTAAAATTATTTTGTGTAGTTAAAAATTATAATTTTTATTTATATTTTTAATTAAAATTTTGATTTTAAAATATAAATTAAATATTATTAAAAATAAATATGTATTTTTTAAAATAAAGTAAAAATAATTAATATCAATATTTTTAATATTTATATTATTATTTTTAAAATTATAATTAATAAAATAAATAATTTTATTTTTAAAAAAATTTGCGGATATCAACAAACCTAAAATCTAAAATATGTTAATCCGCACCAGATCCGCATTAAAAAATATTAATCCGTATTCGTCCCGCATTAACAAAAAGTCGATCTGTCCCTACTCTGTAGCGGGTTTAGCGAAGCGGAATTCGCAAGTTTTGAATTAAATTTCCAGTTCTAGATTAAACCATGTTGATTGAAATCCTTAACTCCAATAGTTAATTAAAGAATTATTAATATTTTCATATTATAAAGTATAGAGTTCATTTTTTTTTACAACAATATAAATATTTCTACTGCATTCCATTTTTTAAAATATAATATTTTGAACACTTTGTCACCGATTAGTTAAATAGAAATATCTCTAAATTTTTTTTTAAAATTGATAAATAGAATTAGTTAATATCGTTTTATAGTTATTTTAGTTATCGAATGATCGAATGCATTTTAATTTATTTTGTTAAATAATTTATTTATCAGATTTTACCATATTTAGTTAGATTCATGTATTTTCATTTAAATATTTAATAATTCTGTTAGATTATACGAAAAATTATAAATTAATTTTGTTACCTTTAATAATGCATTGGATTTAGTCGTGATTATATTATTATCTTTCTCATTTATTTCTAATATCATCATTTTGTTTAATCGGTTCTTTTTTTTTAAAATAGTAAAAATCAAAATTACTTTAGATTATTAAATAATGATCTTGACTTCATTGAAAATAGTTATATATTAGTAAGGATAATCTTAAATTAAGATCTTATATTCCACTGATATTTAATTATTGTACCGGACGTGGGGTTTGTCTACCGTCACCGATCCACGAGAGTATTTCGAACACAAAATCTGAGCCGTCCACTAAACTCACACGTCCGACGTGGCAATTAACTGTATTTAAAATCCGGTCTTGAGTCCGAATCGTTAATAGAAATCGGAGCTTTGGTATTTGTTCTCATTCGAACGGAATAAAAAAGTAAAAAGAGAGAAAAAAAAAAAAAAAAACTTCTCAGTGCTTTGAGCCCCCTTTGGATAGCGAGGTGAGATTCCAAAGTCTTCTCCTTTTCGAACCTCTTTTGAACACTTTGAGCTTGTTTTGTTTGATTTTAGCCTTTGAGTATTTTGAGTTTTGTCTGAATTCGCATGTGTGTGTGTGTGTTTTTTTTTTTTTTTTTTTTTTTTTTATTTTTTTTTTTTTNTTGAATGTTGTTTTGCTTCCTGAAGTCGCGTTTAGGGTTTTTGAATGTTCTCTCTGATTTGCGAATTTGTGCTAATTTAGCTTATGAGCGTTACGAATTCGAGGTTCGAGAGAGAGTCACCTAAATTTCTGTAAGTTTGGATTTTGTCTGTTTGGATCTAAATCTATGTTTTTTTTTTTTCTGAGAAAGTAATTAACTTTAAGGCTAATTTTTGTTTACCTTCTTATTGACCTTTGATATGAATTACTAAGAACTTAGTGGATGCCTATTTCCTTCAAAAATTGAAACTTTTTTGTCCAACTCCTCGGGTTAGAGCCCGTACGAGTTTTTTTTTAATTCAATTGTATGTAGAAGATGGAATGCAATGAGGTTTACACGTTGCTATGAGTTTTGTTCCTTGTCTGAATCCTTTATTCTTTGCACATTCAGTTTCTTTGTGGGATTTGGAATCCATCTGGTGACACCTGTTTTGGGTTATGTAACTCTTGTTTGGCATGACTTTGTTTCACCAATCGTGTCTAGAAATATTACTATGTACCCCTTTTTGTGGAAGTTTTTAATTCTGAAGTTATATTTTCCTCACAGCCTTTTCGTGAATCTGGTCTTGACGATCTGCTGAACACCGGGTTAACGATGGGGGAAGAAGATACGAAAGTCACAGTGGAGCCAACTGCAAATGGGACTAGTTCTCTTCAAAAGCCATCATCCGATGCAATTACTGGAAAACCGGCGGAGGAGAATGCTAGTGGCAAAGGAACACAGGAAAGCAAGAAAGGTGAGGATGCTGGACCTGAGAAAATGGAGATAGATGATGAGATCAAACAACATGCAGAAAAAAACGAGACGGAAGATAAGGTGGCAGAGGTTGCAGAAAAAGAAACGAAAGCTGAGACTGAGAAAACAGAAGTGAAAGATGTTAACGGAGACAAGGAGCACGCAGAGACTGCTAAAACGGAAGATGATAAGGGACAACTAGAAGCTGATAAAATGGATGAAGACACAGATGGCAATAAGCTGGAAGCTGATGATGGTGTTTCTGGAGATGCTACAGAGGCAGATACTGTGATGAAGGAAGCCGTGGAATCTGATGACAATAAAGACATAAAAGGTGCCGAAAATCAAGTGGTGAACAAGGTAGATACTACTGAAGGAGGCCAAGATAATACTGAGAAAGATTCAGAGGAAAAACTAGAAGGAGAGAAAGTAAATGGAAACGAAGAAGGGAATAAGGAAGACATCAAAGAGGAAGAGAAGTCGGTGGGTGGAGACAAGGGGGACAATGTCGATGAGGTTGAAAAGAGGGACACAAGTAACAAAGAAGAGGCATCAAAGGAAAAGATTGAGGGAGAACTGGCTGAAGATGGGAAAGAGGAAAAAACAAACAAAGAAGAGGAAGTGAAGGAGGCAAACAAAGAAGAGGAAGACGCTGAGGTCGATGAGCCGAAAGTGGAAGACGAAAAAATAGAGGGTAAGGTTGAGGATGAAAATGATATAGATGACAGCAAGGATGAGAATAAAGATAAAGAGGAGGAGACAACGGACGAGAAGGAAGATGAAAAAGAAGAGAGCATGGATGAAAAAGAAAAGACCAATGATGATAAGGAAGATGAAAATGAAGACAGCAAGAAGTCTAGCAAGCGAGGGAAAGGGAAGAATGAGAAGGCTCGCGGGAAGACAAAGAGTGAGGAAGAAAAGAAGGATATTGAACCTAAGACTCCTTACTCTGATCGCCCTGTCCGTGAGCGAAAATCTGTTGAAAGGCTTGTCGCAGTGATTGATAAAGATTCTTCAAGGGAATTCCAAGTTGAAAAGGTTTGCCAATAGTTTCCTGTGTTTAGTCTCTATAGCGTATTATTTTTTAGATCTGTTTATGAGTTACTTTTGGATATTGCAGGGAAAAGGAACACCTCTCAAAGATATCCCCAATGGTATGTCGTAATCCAAATAGCTATTTTAAAGTTCCTCTCAGCCTAATCTGTCATTATGTTGAACAATCTTTTTGGCTTAGCTTTCTCAGGAATATCGCTAGAGCACATAGTCCTTGTCTATTGATGGGTTGCCCTTTGTGATTCTCTTTTTTTATCAAAGGTTTTCTGCAAGCTGTAGTACTAGGTGGTATTGATTTCTAATTAAGATTTAGAATGTGCAGGCTTGATATTTTTATGTATAAATTTTTGTTTTCTGCCTTTGTGTGTCCTTTTTGCGAGATGTTTTTCTTTTGGGTTTAGTGATTGAAGCTGGTTTAAAGGCAAGAATGGCCATGGATTTGAAATTGATTGTCATGACCATATTTTCTAAATACTTTCTTTGTTTCATCTGCTCAATCACTTGACTGAAGTTGATAAGTTGTATGTTTCTCTCCAGTTGCTTACAAGATAGCAAGGAAGAAGTCTGATGAACTTTTCAAGCTGCTGCACACAATTCTTTTTGGTGGGAGAAGAGGGAAAGTGAGCATCTCTTTGTACTATCTCATATACTGCCACCCTATTAGACGATGCATGTTCTTGTGGGGATTCTAATGTAGTTTGACTTTTTTAGGACTTGCGTCCATTGCTATCCTCACGATTACTAAGAGTCTGCTAATCATGTTTATATGTGACTCGATTTTCTTGCTTTGACAGGCTGCTCAGGTCAAGGCAAACATATTGCGCTTTTCTGGTTACAAATGGCAAGGAGATGAGGTGCGCGGCATAACACATACATTAGGCTTGTTGTACATATGCTCGTCGCGTTTTTTCCTTATATAATAATCTTTCTCAAATGATATATTGCAGGAAAAGGCAAAAGACAAAGTAAAAGAAAAGCTTGACAAATGCAACAAAGAAAAGTTGCTGGAGTTTTGCGATCTCTTTGACATATCAGTTGCCAGGGCGACCAAAAAAAAGGTTATTATGGCTACTTGTTTTTATGTTCTCGTTCCTCAAGGGGGTTTTTCTTTGCCATGAATGAATGGGCATGCTGTTAGGGGTTAATGTCCCTGTATTCTTTCTTATGTAGTCAACTTGGCAACTGACTGTGTGGTTGTTTTCCTCAAATGTAGGAAGATATTGTTGCAAAGCTGTTTGAGTTTTTGGAAAAACCTCATGCGACATCTGATGTTCCAGTTTATGAGAAAGAGAAGGTAACTTTGATGTTAGAAACGCCTTTTTCTGCAGTTGAGCTTGAAATGTTTTTGTGCATATAACAATTTTTTCTTGTTTCTGTTATAAAGGGCGCAAAGCGCAAAAGAACTCCGAAGAAAAGTTCACAGGTAGCTGGAAGTTCATCTTCAAAGCGATCAGCAAAGGTATTATTCAGTAGCTTGGAACTGGATGTTTGAACCCTTGTGTGCACAAATGTGGAGAGAATGTGTGTGTCGGTTCAATGCATTCTTAGCTGTTTTCCATTGCTCCTGTGTCTTGTGTTTGGTCGAGGTACCTAAAATTTGATTAATTTCCTTGTATCTTTTTGCAGAGCCAAAAAAAGACCGAGGAAGCAACAAGGACTGACAAAAAGAGCTTACATCATTCTGATGATGAGTCTGAAGAAGAGAAAGAGGAAGAAGAAGAGAAAGAGCAGGAGGCAGAGGAGGAAGAGGAAAAGATTGATGAGGAGGAGAATGAAAATGGGATTCCTGATCAGTCGGATGATGAGGCCCCCCAGCCTTCTGAAAGTGAGGAGAAAGTTGAATCTGAGGAGGACTCAGAGGAAGAAACTAAAAAGAGGAAACGTGGTTCCAGGACAGTATCTGGAAAGAAAGATTCGACAGCAGGGAAATCAAGAAGCAAGAAAGCTGCAGTCTCTACGAAATCCAGTCCACCAAAGAAAGTTACTCAAAAGCGCTCAGCAGGAAAACGGAAGAAGAGTGATGACGACAGTGATACAAGTCCAAAGACATCATCCTCTAAGAGGAAGAAGACTGAAAAACCGACCAAGGAGCAGTCCTCGGTTCCTTCAAAATCTGCATCAAAAGAGAAACCAGGTTTGGTCATATGTATATATATCTTTCATTAAGAATGAAGCACATTTGATTTGAGTACATGCGAATTCAGAAGCTTGGGAAATCTTAATCCTTGATCTTAAATTGCAGCCTCTTGTTTTTTCTGACACTATGTTTTATCTGTGTTTGTTACTCTTGTTTATCTGCTAATAGGAAAAAGAGGCGGAAAAGGGAAAGACAAAACCAAGGAGCCTAGTGATGAAGAGTTGAAAATTGCAATTGTTGATATCTTGAAAGGGGTGGACTTTAACACGGTAAGGATTTAAAACATGAAACAGCCGTGTCATGAACTACAGTAATCGAGCTTATAAAATAGATATCTTACAAATGCTTTATCATTTTTTGACAGGCCACATTCACCGACATCCTCAATCGACTAGGTATGAGCGCAGATGTGATTGTTTCTTAGCACTTGTTTTATTCACTGATGGTCCTGCATATGGTTTCTGTTTTTTTTCTGCGTAACATGCATTGTTTTTATCTGTCTTTCAGTTAAGATGTTCAAACTCGATCTCACCTCAAAAAAATCATCGATAAAGCTGATGATCCAAGATGAGCTGACTAAGCTAGCAGATGAAGCCGAGGATGAGGAGGGAGAAGAAGAGGATGCTGAGAAAGAGAAAGCTGGAGGATCTGGTGGTGGAGAGGAGGTTAAGGCCTGACCACAAAGCACATAAATCTAGTCTTTAGCTACTATTTAAACTTGAAGGGGTCTCTATCCCCATTTGCCTATCGTCAGTCATTAGGCAAATATATCAGAGAATGTAATTTGTTGGTTGTTTTTGGTCTGGAGTTGTGCTACAAGCAGGGTTTTCGTTATTTACTTTGGTAGAAGCTGATGAGTAGTAGTTTACTTTTGATATAAGCAGCTTCGTTTGTGTATACAATTTAACATAATCTCCTTTAGGACTTATGCCCCTTCTGATTTTGGGTTTTCTTTTTTAAGATATTTAGCATTTCTGGGCTTATCTCATGCTGTTTCTTCTCTGCAATTTTTTACTTGTCTTGTTTTGGTTCGAGTATGAGAGATGTTGACATTAATGATTTTAAAATTCAACCAAAAACGAAGCTCGAGTGTGCCATATCGATGGATTGCAGAGAAAGAAGAAACCAAATAAATAAGAAAGCAAATTAAAAGAAGCCTGTTCTAATGCATCAAGCACTATCTCAAGCGAATACCAAAAGAAGGAAGAATTAACTTGGCCAGTGCTAACGTATAAATAAGGATCTGTATGCCGAGGATGTGTTCATAGCTACAAAAACTTGACAAAGACCAAAAAAGTGGATACATGTGACTGACTTTTCTATTATGTACACAGTTGAACAAAGAGCTATCAGATTTCCTCTACAACAATAAGAAAAAAATGATCTACTACATCACTTTCGGAAATCACAAAAACTCAATCCCCAAAGGATGCACATGCTGTTACATTTGCCATGTATCCATGACCTCTGAAGATCCTAAGGCAGATGAAGGGCTTACAAATACAATGAATACATACAATACGATACAACTCAGACGGCTAAAACATGGAGAAACAAGATCAGTAACACTGGCCAAGCTAACTATCTGGCTGCAACTAATACAACTACACAACCACAAATTCAGAAACAATTAAAATGAGAACATCTAAACACAAATGGATGGACACCCGAAAGGCCATAACATCACCACAACACACTCGTCCTTAGAAATTTCACATAAAAATGGTAAAAGGTAAGGTGTCTTAGAACTTAAATAAGGCAAACGTTTGCCAAGTTTCTTTCCACTTCTACGTAACTAAGCTGAGTTGAAGAAGAGATTTCACCAGTGAGAGACTTCTTTCTGTGATTAGTGTGACTCTCTGAGGTCTTCTTTCTTCCTCTATTTCTTCTTCCATACGGCTTCAGAATTTTGCAGGAGTTCTCAAAGTCAATCTACCCATAACGCTATAAATTTAAGAAGACAACAGAAACCTTAGTCAGCAAAGAAAAGGGGCTAAAGTAGAGACCACAATGATTACTAAAAACTCGAAAAATCGTTATTCTACCAGAGCATACACTAGTTTTAGAAAATGAGACAATAACATGTTCATGCAAACATCTAACTTCTAGTCCAAAAAACTAACCAGACCAGTAATTAGCGATGTCTGAAAGCAAAACATGAAAAAGAATGGTACAAATTTACACGAGGAAAGAAATATACCATTACATTCAACTACTTACTTTTATTTGATGATTATTCAATTGCAAGCCGCCTTCTTTTCCCATAATCAGCATCCCTTGATCTCGAGCGATGGTTATCCTCCCGAGACAACCGTGATTTGCTGTGTCCTCTGGATGATCGACCTCTGTTCCACTCATCATCATGCTCAGGTTCGTCTCTGTGTCTATTACGATGATCACCACCATACCTTTCCCTTTCTTCTCTATGTCGATCCCTCTCCCTGTCTCTTTCTCTGTCACGATCCCTGGAGCGCTCACGCTCCTTATGATGATGTTCCTTCTCACGCTCACGACCGGTGTCTCTATCATCACGATGCCTTCTCTCTGGAAAATCATAACCATGACCAACATCTTTCTCCCTCGGCATGTCCCTTTCATAACCAGCATCTTTATCTTCACGATTCCTTCTATCAGATGAACCAGACCATTCCCTTTCTGAAGCTCTCTCTTTTTCCTTCACAGGATTCGCACGAGCCACTCTATCGTGATTAACCTCTCCATACTGATGATCTGATGCAGCTTCCTCCCCGTAACTCGATTCCGCAGCTCTCCCACCACCCAAATCTTCACCACCACCCCATCCTCCACTATTAGGATCCCACATTCCCATATTATGCCCTCCATCAACACCAGTATGAGGCATCATTCCCATTCCATTCATCGGCATCCCTCTTCCAAAAAACGCTGGATTCACGTGAGGTGCCACTCCAGGTAAACCAACTCCTCCTGCAGGAGGGAACGACAAAAGTCCAGGAAACGGTGGACCTGAAGCTCCGGGGAATCCTCCATACGTTCCCATTCTCGCCATGGGTCCACCAAAAGCTTGTTCAAACCCTTGCCCCATCATTGATTGAGGATGCATCATATTCATAGGAGGCCCTCCCATTCCCTGACCAAACCCGCCACCATTACCCATCAAACCTCGTGCACCCATCCCCGGCCTATTCCTCATCTGACCACCTGGTCCCCTACCACCCATGCCTTGAGGATTGCCTCTACCCCAACCTCTACCAAATCCTCTATTTTCCCCACCTTGGAAATTCCCGCCGATGGCGTTGTTGTTGTTGTTGTTGTTGTTGGTGGTGGTGGCAACGACGGGTTTAATCGGAGGGTCAGCAGGCCCACCTCTCTTAGCTTGAGCAAGTACAGATTGCGCCTGTTGGTTTCTATTCACCTGTGCCTCCCCCATTCTCTTAACCGTATACGGAGAGGCAAACTCAACAACACAAGGCCTACCATTGAACGCATACCCATTCATCCCCTCTTTGCAAGCCGTAGCTGCCATAGGATCAAAGAACTCCACTTGACAATACCCTTTCGACTTCCCACTAGCTTTCTCATCGAAGAACTTAACCTCCTTCACTGCACCATACTTGCAGAGCTCTGCCTCAAGTTCAGCATCAGTAGTCCACCAATGCAAATCCCCAACGAAAAGAAAAGTTCCACCGCCGCCTCCAGCAGCACCACCACCTGCCCCGCCAGTAAGAACACCAGGCATATGGATAGTAGCTCCGTTCCCGACCATGTTATTACCAGGTCCAGGAGGAGCCACGCCATTAACATTAGCCATCACAGGTCTCACCAAATTCTCGTTATTTCCCAAGCTAGGCGGTGGCGGCAAGAGACCCTGAGCAATGTTATTTCCTCTAGGAGCCTCCACATCATTTGCCCGATTAGGAGCTTGCCCTAGCTCAACTCTAAGCCCACCTCCACTTCCAGCTACAGCTCCACCAGGAATCTGCTGACTAACATCGCTTCCCTTAAGCTCTTGAGCTCCATATCCACTAGAAGCAGCTACCACATCAGTACAACTTGCTCCTCCTCCTCCTCCTCCTGCTTCTTCTGATTCTGCTTCTTCTTTGATAGCAACGCTCTCACCAACCAAACCAGGTATCGAGACCTCAGCTTCCGATGAACCCAAAGCTGGCTCAACCCTATCTTCACCCTCGGTTTTCACCTTGTCCTCTTCCTCGTTTCTTGATCCCGCTTCGTCGCTCTTCTTCATAGACTGAAGAAATCCTTCTCCGACGTTAACGTCGTTGTAAAGATCATCGTAATCGTCGTCTTCTTCCTCCGCCATAAAACCCTCGTCGGCTACAGCAGAGATCGCCTCGTTTCGATGGAACTGATCCATCTGATCTCTCCCATCTCCCTCATCCATCTTAAAACAAAACAAAAGAAAGCTCCTTTCTTTCTATCCTATTCTCAAATCCCAAAGCTTTAAGCCCACTCCAACAACAACTATCCCGTCCCCCGGAAGCTACAAACGGAGAAAGGCCTCTCGCTAGAAACCCTAATCCGGAAGATTTGTGAAATTTCTACGATTTTCTTTTTGATTACAATTAAAAATACATTTTTTAACTCTTCCGAAATCTTTAGAATCCAACTCATCTCGCTAACCTACGCCGTGCGCTAAGCGCATTATAAACGCTTTATAGGAAGACAACACGTGTATTACTACGAGAAGGAACTAAACAATTCAACATTCGCCTGTTTTATGGGCTTATTATACAAGACTCTAACCATACAAATGGGCTTACTTGTAGTACAGACGTAAACTACATGTCGTTCAAGGCTTTCGAAAATCTATTGAACGTCACGTCGTCTAAGCTTCTCTTAATTAAACTTACTGTCAATTGATAGTAACCGGTTACCTACCATCTTTCGGTTAACGGCTACTAGACTTCCTACAGCCAGTCAACTTACAGGCGCCTCCAACGGTCATATGTGTCGGATATCACAGTTCACAACCTTTCGCTTTTATAATAAAAAGTCTCTTTCTTATAAAGTTCATTTTTTCACTTGCCAACACTCAATTTCTCTTTTTCTTCAGAGACGATAACAAATGAAAACGATGCATCGGTTTGTCGTACTTTCTTTTTTTGTCTTCTTGATTTCTATTTCTGGTAATGTACAAGCCGACGATGCACCCGTTCAATCGCCGAGACTTGCTGAGAAACAATCTCCTCCGGCGAGTCATCCAGTACACTCCCCTGCGAAATCACATCGCAGTTCTTCTCCGGTGAAGTCTCCGAAATTTCCTAAAACGCCCACTTTACTTCCTCCGGCGATCCATAACCCTCCCGCGGCACAGTTTCCGATAACACCTGCGACGTCTCCAGTGAAAGCCCCAGTTTCCTCTCTTACAACTGCGACTCCTGTGAAATCCGTTACTTTTACGCCGACGAATTCCCCTGTTTCTTCTCCGACGACCACGGCGACTCCTTTGAAATCCCCTGTTTTTGCTCCGGTGACTTCCCCTTTTTCCTCCCCGACCATTGCGACTTCTGTGAAATCCCCTGCTTCTGCTCCGGCAAACTCTCCGGTTTTCTCTCCGACTACTACAACTCCATTGAAATCCCCTGTTTTTGCTCCCGCGACTTCCCCTGTATCCTCTTGGACCACTCCGTCTCCTTCGAAATCTTCTGCATTTACTCCGACGTCTTCTCCTGTTTCCTCTCCGACCATTCCGTCTCCTTTGAAATCCCCTGTCTTTTCTCCGGCCGCTTCCCCTGGATCCTCTCGGACCATTGCGTCTCCTTCGAAAACCCCTGATTTGTCCCCGGCGAGTTCCCCTGTTTTGTCTCGAACCATTGCGTCACCTTCGAAACCCCCTGTTTTTGCTCCGGCGACTTCTCCTTTTTCATCTCCGACTACCGCCACGACTCCTGGCTCCCCTCCAGCTACGATTACAGTGAAGTCTCCTCTCTCTGCTCCGACAACGAGCCCCACTGCCTCAATAGAATCGCCTGCCAAAGCTCCTGCGAATCAGCCACCTGTCCCAGCAGATGCTCCGGAGATAGCTGCGCCGGTGACAACCCCTGGTATTCCGTCTATTCCCTCCACTCCAGCTAACGCGCCGGAAATATTTCCGTACGGACGGCACCCGGTAAGTAGTTCTGCACCGGCGACTGCAAATTTGGCACCGGAGAGTGACGAGGTTGCTGCCGGAGAAAAGTCGGCTTCTAAAACCGTTCAGTACAATCTTCTATGCGCGTTGCTGATCTTAGGGGCCACTTTGGTTCTATAGTAAACAAATTCAACGTATTGTCGATTACAAAATTCTTCAGTTACACTAGTTTTCACAGTTTTACGTTTTCTTTTTGGTATCAATACGCGAGAGTGTCATGATGTTCAAAAGAGATATCATTTTTGTGTGTTGTTGGCTTAATGCATTATATATGATCTCCTTGTCATGCTTCTGAAATGAAACTTCGTTTATAGCTCAAATTTAGCAAAAGTTTCTTGATTTTAGAAGAAAGTGACATATTAATGGTTAATCTCAACATTTTCATCAATTTCCAACTTGTACCAATATCCGCATGTGACCAACATGATATTAAATGAGGAAAGCTTAAAATTCCTAATACAAATTGGTTCAGAGGCACACAACAACATGAAAATGTAGCCTAGCAAATATATGTTCTGAATCTTTAGTTACTAAACTAGGCATTTTGATTTGATCATTTGAACAAATATATAGTCGTCAAAAACAATTTTCTTACTTCATGAGATTTTTATAACCATTCAACAAGCCATTAACTTGATCAAAGAAATAGTTTTTAAAGCTATTAGAATCGAACCAACATTCGAAGGAAAAAAAACAAATGACAGTTTTCACATAGGAATTTTACCAGAGTCCTCCAAGTCATTCACTTGTCCAAACCGCAAGGGATAGTCTGCGAACGGCTTCACGTTGTTAAACATATTGTTCCCTAAACCCCATTGCATTGGATCCATATAAGCTGTCCCTTGTACCATCGGAGCGTATTGACCATTTGAACAACTCCCGTAAAACATGGCTTGAGTCATCTCCGCTTCTGTCACATTTGGGAACGAAGAACCTTCCGCAGTATTTGAGTTCATTTGGTTAAGAAAAGGGAGAAATGCAAACCCGTTCTGCTCCATTGAAGACAAAGGAAACAACTGATGCTGCTCGAGACATTGCTGCTGATTGTAACCGAATAAATCAAGTTGTTCAGTAGACCAAGAACCGTCAGGAAAGGTCTGATTCCTATTCGCAGCTTCCTGAATCTTGTTACCTACCGCCACGAAAGCAGCATATAGCTCGTTTAAAGAACACTTGTCGAGCTTTTCGTCCCACGGACAGTACTTCACTTTCCCCACCTTGGTTTTACTTTTCTCCAAGCATTCTTGTACACTGTAAGTTTTGGTGCAACTGCTCGACGCAGTGTCTCTGTACTTGCTTATGATCTCTCTGACTTTGCTCTCATCCGGCCATAATTCGGGACCATGGATCCTCTCTTCCCCTGCTCTGCTCGGACCATAAACAATGAGACACGTGTTCACGCCACAAAGTGTTGAGAACTCACTGGCTTTCTTCCACAAACATGCTTTCCTCTTCTTGTAAGTCGTTATCCTTGTCTTCTCGTTCGTTATCCTCGCCATTTTTACCATCTTCCGACCCATCCAGATACTGAAAGAAAAGTATGTAAACAAAACAAAATTTTTAAACTTGCAACTCCAAGAAAATGAAGATTTAATGACTACGAACAAAGTATTATACAAACTGGAGATCTGGCCGATTATTCTGAAACTAGTAATAAAAAAAAAATACAAATGGACAAAATATAGTTGCAAGTCAATAAAAAGAGATCAAACCATAAGAACATGAACAACCATCTCCAACTATTCACCAAAAACAACTTGTTCATCGACAAAAAACCAAAGCCACAATACAATACTAAATCATTGAAACAGAATCACACTACCTTTTACGAGATTACAGTTACGAAATGGATCTAGTGTTAATACAATAAATCTACCTCAAATGTGTAACGTCAGAATGATATACTCCATAGCAAAAATCACAAGAACAGGACGAAACGAACAGCCTAACAACAGAACAATATATACTAAATTATTCTGAATAAAATTTCTAAAACTATTAAGGGTTCTACAAGTGGAAAATTGTATCTGTGATCACAAAACGCAGACGGTTTTTTAACACAATCATTTTTGACTTTGATTACGAGGTCATGTAACATTTCACAACTTTCATCAACACTAGTTGGAATAGATAGAAGGGATTTTTAGTTAATATTATTATTTTCTCCCTAATCATCAACTTCAACACACAAATCGAATTATAAGTTCCTGAAAATTACACAATGGTGGAGTGGAGCTAAATCAACGAGATTAAAATCCTAAAAAAGTTAGAGCATATATAATCAGAACCCTAAAAATTCTCTGTACACAATTCTAAATCCAACGGCACTAAACGAGATATAATGAAATGGAATAATATGGAAAATCATACACATATATAGTAAAGCGGATATAAAAAGAAGGTAAAATACCTTGTCGAACGTTGATAGCTCCACTTTCTGAAGTTTCTTGATTTAACAATGGAGTTCCTCTTTTTGTGTTTATATATATATATTACACACGCAAGAAAATATACTTGGTTTTACTCTCAAATATTATCTCCGCCCAGAATATGGAAACAATAGTGATATTTTACTTCTTTCTAAGCAAGTATTAAAGAAGAAGTTGAGTTTGATGACTAAATTATCGTATCAGGCCACTAAATCAAGGAAAACCATATAATCAGTAGGGCCATGATCAAGATAAAAAGATTCGTTAGTGATTTGAGCCCATTGATTTTCCCAAGTTTTCTATTTCTGACGTCTTTCCTTGCCTTATTTGTTTGCTTAAATTGAAATTTCATTGTTTTTCGAATATAAATACTTCATTATCTTCTTACGTAATTCTTTTTTCTTTTGTTTTACGCGGAATAATATTCTACATGCGGAATACGGGGAGGGAGACGCACAACTTAGAAATTACACACGATATTTCTATTAGATTAGGCTACAAAGCAAACCCAAAATAAAATAAAAAGCCCACAAAAGTAGAACCAACAGTTAAAAGATCCAGAAAGCAGAATCAACATCAATAAACATTATCATCGCCTGGCAGTCAAATTGGCCTGCGTGAGCGATGTATGTTGTTACTAACGATCCATATTGCGTATTGACACTTGTTTAAGAATTCAGCGGTAACTTGATTGCATTCGATAGGAACACACTCCACTTTCCCACTCTACGTTCCTCTCCAAATAATTTTTGAATTACATTTCTATCTTAGTTATTTGTCTCGTACCTTAGTACTGATGTTGGTAGGAGTTGATCAATTGCTTGTTTTAGATTTGTCCTTAAAACAAAACCAAGCCGGATATAAACAACTGAGAACCAAATCATTACTGTCGGACCATCTTGGATAACAACCTACCATTTTCACAACCCGGCGATACATCTCCTATGCTATAAAAACTGAGGATAAAACAACACACCCATTAATTCTTAATTACAGTCCTTTTTAAGAAGTATATATATATCCATGCATATATACAACCGACGCCATAAGTAAAAAAAAAACATCTATTGCTATGTCGAACAATAAAATCTTGTCATCTATCTTACATTCGAATAAATCAAGTAGAGTTTTGCCACTTGATGAGTACGAGACTGAAACGTGACATATCGTGGACCCATGATTTAACTTGATCAACCCTTATGTATGTTACATAATTAAATGTGAAACATTATAGTATATTGATGATTTATAGTACCAAAAAGCTCCAAAACACTAAAATTGGCAAGTAGGGTTGAATATAGATGATGGGAAGGAGACGGCGAGTAGCATGGGATCTGTTTTCGAATGGATAATTTACATACTTATTCTTATCCACTAAAGGACGAGATGTTTCCACGTCAGCAAAGTTATAAATTCAATGGATTTTTTTGTATATGTTAAACATTATAACTTTTACTCAGTACAATAATTTGAGTTATATGCTACTTAAGTCCTCGTCTTTTTGTTATTCTATTTTAAAAGCCACAACAGGATTTACACCATTTGTAATTTCATCTCATGTTACACATTGTATACATTATCCACATTCACTGTTCACGAGTTTGAAAAATTAATTCTGCTAGTCCAATCAATCGGTCAAACTAAAACTTTTTCAAAAAGCAAAACGTTATCTCACTTATGGTAAACTCACTAATTTATTTCAGACAACAACTATACTTAATTACTTCTCAATCAGAGTATCAGAGGACTATAAAGTGAAAGTAAAATACTAAAGGGGTCAACTATGGAATGTGTAAAACATAGATGGGAGGAAGGCAAGAAAAGAAAAGAAGAGGGTCAAAGATAAAATTATAAAACTGATAATTTTGCGTCGTTAAAAAGGGAAAAATAAAAATTTTGCGTTAGGAGTACTCCATCTCCGTCTCTTTTCCTCTCCGCATCAGAAAAATATCTCCGACGAAGGAGAAGAGATAGAGAGACACAGCAAAAAATGGCGGAGATTGGAGGAATCGGATGTGGCTGTCGCGGAGTATCCGGCGGTAATTTCTTCCATCCGGGAGGAATCTCTTTGAAATCGTGCTTCCTCGAGCAGAGAACGAGGAGGAATCGAAACTTCTTCCGAAACGTCTCTATGGTTCCTTCTTTCAAACGCGGTCGTTTAATCACCAAATGGAGTTCCGTCGCCGGCACCAGCCGAATCTTTAGGTAAACTTATTACTTCCTCTGTTAGAAAATTCAAGAAAAGCAATAAAGAGAGCGATAAGAAGAACATTTCGTTAATTCGACGTCGTTTAGGGGAAAACGCTAGGAAAGATTCGTTAGGTCTAGAAAACAAGTGAATTTGGCTAATGGAGGGTTTTTGTGGAATTGAACATGAGATACAGCATGGATGCTCGGGAGAAATCACGATCATTTGTGTTGGTTTCATCAAAGCATAGGAAAGTACCTGTTTATGTGATGATGCCGATTGATACATTTGGAATCGATGCTTCTGGCTGCCCAGTCATTAAAAGGTATAAATCTTTCTCAAAATGTGTACCCTGGTTTATATTTACCTTACCTTACCCCTTGGTATGATATATATGGAAAGAAAAGAAAGCTAGACTACTTTCCATTGCTATATAGTGGTGACAAGTGTAACTTCTTTTTCTTGCATTCAGATAATGAAGTTTCTTATCTGTTCTTGGTTCAGGCTCAAGGCTTTAACTGTTTCTCTCAAGGCGCTCAAGTTAGCAGGTGTTCATGGAGTCGCAGTTGAGGTTTGGTGGGGGATTGTAGAGCGTTTTTGTCCTCTTGAGTTTAAATGGTCGTTGTACGAAGAGCTCTTCAGGCTGATTTCTGAGGCGGGGTTGAAGTTACACGTTGCTCTTTGTTTTCATTCGAATATGCACTTGTTTGGTGGGAAAGGAGGCATCAGTCTTCCACTCTGGATCCGAGAGGTTTGTATTGTATTTAGTTATTTGTACGTTTGTAGACATTGCAAAAGATTTGGTAATCTGGATATCGCTTCTTCCTTTGAAATTTTTTTTAAACACGGAGAAAATCTGATAGCTTTTTTTTTTTTTTTTACTGGCAAAACTTTTGGAGAATTTTAGATTTATGTTACATAATCTTGGATGCTTGCTTGATTATATTGTCTTTAGGAGTGATGTCTTTGCTAGGGACTTATGCGCCTGCTTGTTGCTCCAGTAATTAGTATCACTCAGCAGCCTTTTCTTTACCAATGTTTCCAGATTGGAGACGCCAATAAGGATATATACTATCGAGACAAAAACGGATTCTCCAATAATGACTATCTGACCCTTGGAGTCGATCAACTTCCTTTGTTCGGTGGTCGCACTGCTGTCCAATGCTATGAAGATTTTATGCTCAGTTTTTCTACAAACTTTGAACAATATTTTGGAAACGTGATTGAAGAAATAAGTATCGGTCTTGGTCCTTCGGGGGAGCTTAGGTACTTTTGATTTTCTGTAGACATCCAATCATTAAGCCACAATAATAGTATCTTACACGGTAGTTCTTTCAGATATCCTGCACATCCTTCTGGAGATGGGAGATGGAAATTTCCTGGTATCGGTGAATTCCAATGCCATGACAAGTACATGTGAGTAATTATATAATTCGAAGTCTTTAGTTTCCTGCGAATTACACATACAGATTGTGAGCTGTATCACTTGGTTTAGGATGGAAGACTTGATGGCAGTGGCATCCCAAGAAGGCAAACCTCAATGGGGAAGCAGAGATCCTCCAGATGCCGGCTGCTATAATAGCTTTCCATCTGGGGTTCCTTTCTTTGAGGAGGGCCATGATAGTTTTCTCTCTGACTATGGTCGTTTCTTTCTAGTATGTTCCCGTATCATATTATATTTGGCGAAACTACTTTTACAATACCCGCATTATTTTGATCTTGAGTTAGTGTTCAGGACAAGTTGCTAGTAGGTTGGATTATAAATAACACAGTGAACTGTTTTTCATTTTAGGAATGGTACAGTGGAAAGTTGATTTGTCATGCGGATGCTATTCTTGCAAAGGCAGCCGATGTTTTGCGGAGACGTCAGGAAGAGGAGAAACGCGCTGTAATGTTGGTTGCTAGAATTGGTGGAATCTATTGGTGGTATAAGACATCTTCCCACCCTGCTGAACTAACTGCAGGTTATTACAATACCGCCCTCAGGGATGGTTATGATCCTGTCGCTTCTGTCTTGTCTCGTCATGGTGCTGCTCTGCATATCCCGTAAGAGCCAACTTTTGAAGTTTTCTTTGCTGTATGCATAATTCATAGAAGCTGCATGAGTTAGTGCTACCAACGAGATGAATTTTTCATATCTTTTCCAGCTGCTTGGATATGGCGGACAGTGAAACACCTGAGAAGTATCTTTGCAGCCCTGAAGGATTACTGAGACAGGTACTTCCCTATCCTATTTTTTCATCTAGAATTCAGTTCTGTTCATATGAAGAGCATGTTGCTTGTACTTAGGCCGGTTAGTGTCAGCACACTTCTTACTGTCACTGAGATACTTCAAACTGCTCTAGTCTCTGTTTTCTTACTGCGCTGCAACACTAGCACAATCAAGCATATGCCGTAAAAACATGAACAAACCAACATTGTCCCTTTTTCCTGCTAGATACACGATGTTTCGAAGAAGAGGACAATACAAGTGACGGGTAGAAACACAAGCGAAAGATTTGATGTGGTGAGAGATTTGCACAATCTATAAATCCTATACGATGAGGTCTCATAGTGGTGGTTATTAACCGTTTATATATGATGAATTCTGGAACAGATGGGACTAAGGCAAATGCGAGAGAACTGTGTGCAACCAAACGGGGAAACTGTAAGATCTTTTACATTTTTCAGAATGAATGAGAAGATCTTTAGGGTCGAGAACTGGAACAACTTTGTCCCTTTCATTAGGCAGATGAGTGCAGAGGTGTAAACAACAGTAGCCATTGGCGTGTATTTTCGCTTTTTTTGTTACAGAATTGATCATTCCTCACCATATTGCTTTTTCAGATATGTGATGAGGATAAATAATCAAATCAAAAGTTGTTATATGATATCTCTCTTTGTATTCTTCATTTGGTTACCTCTCTCGTTCTTTTACGTTCTAGTTGCATGGAAGAGAAAGAAAAAGTCTTACAAAGAAACCTTTGAATGGATCAAAAAGTTACATTATATTTCGATTATCAGAAACAGATTGAATACAGGGAAAAATCCCAAACAGAGCACATGTGTACATACATATATGGTATTATTTTGTTGTTGCAGTTTTGTTCAGCAGCAGAAGATAAATACATCAAAGTACTTGCCTATCAGCAGCATCAGCAACAAGGGGCAACCTCGGGATCTGACCAAACAAGCAAGCAGAGAATCCATATATCAAAGAGACAAGCAAGAAGAGGAACACTGTGCTGTCCAAACTCATCACCACATCTAAACCAAACCCATCTCTGGGGTTGAAGCTCCTCTCAAGCAAATCCGGGAAAATCAAGAGCACGTCGAGCACAATCGCCTGCATCGTGTTGAACCTAACGTACCTGCTGAAATTCTGGTTCCTAACGACGACGAAGTAGAGAGTGATGAAGATGAGAAAGCCATTGAAAGGGAAGCTCTTGAAGGCCTTGATGGCGGGAAACAAAGGTTGGATGAGAAGCTGGAAAGGTTGGTATTGCGTGATGATGAATTTTCCGTACTGAATCCCGTCGAAAAACGGGTAGAAGTAACAGACGGCTGAGATTATCCGATCTGTTGCGTCGACGGAATCCTCTCCCTTGGATTGGACGACGAGTGTGGCGGCTCTTTCTCTTGAAAGTCTAGGTCTTGTGAACTGGGGATTGGGGTTTAGAAGGATAGAAGAAGAACGACCGGTTAGGGTTAGGTGTCCGGTTTGGAAGAAGGCGAGAGACGGTAATGGAGAAAGAAGATGAGATATTGCCATTGCTCCGTGTCTCTGTTTTTCACTTCACACAAAACGAAAGAGTGTTGGTTTTGCTCTTCACATGGTGAGAGCATTGAGAGGATAATAAACTAAACTCCACGCTGTTTGCGAATTTCGACTATAAACAGTGTGTTGTCTTTTAACCTTTGTAATGAGACGTAGTCCTTAAAGGCTGGAACCAAAACGCTCGTTGAATATGATGAACAACAGAATCGGTGCTGTTTAAAAAAACGGAGATTAAACTACACGACGTATTTAATACCCTTTAAAACGGCACGTAGTTCTTTGAAGTGAAGTTAACACAAGCTACGAATTAAATAGCCTCTGTTATTGTTTTGTTTTTGTTCTATAGTATGAAACCCACCGGTATAAAACGGCGTATGTCTGCATGCGCTGGAGTTGGACCCAATTCTTTCAATTTTCACCTAATTTAATTACCACCGTATTTATGTTAATGTCTCTTGCATATATATATTGAATAATTTTAGCATTTGTTCATAGTGAAATATCTTAGTTTAGTTAACCTTTTTGTCAAGACAACAAATAATGTCACTTGTCTGTACGATTTTCTTGTTTCTCTTAAACGCTTCTTCTGCGCTAGCGTCTGCGTTTCCCAAACCGCCAACCGCAAGGCAACAACTATCAACATCAAACTCAACAGCTTCTTGCTCAGCTACGGGAAATCCAATCGACGATTGCTGGAAATGCGACGAAAACTGGAAGTCCAACCGCAAAAAGCTAGCGGATTGCGCGGTTGGATTCGGACGCGACTCAATAGGCGGTAGAGCGGGCGAGTTCTACACCGTAACCGATTCAGGAGACGATCCTCAAAACCCATCTCCTGGTACACTACGGTACGCAGCAACACAAGATCAACCTCTATGGATCATATTCGATCGTGACATGGTAATAAAACTAAAAGAAGATCTTCAAGTCACTTCATACAAAACCATTGATGGGAGAGGAAATAACGTGCAAATAGCTTACGGGCCGTGTTTAGCGTTATATAGAGTAAGTAATATAATCATAAACAATATTTATATTCACGATTGTGTTCCGGCGAAACGGTCGTTGGGAGGTTATTCGGATGGAGATGGAATCTCGATATTCGAGTCACGTGACATTTGGATTGATCATTGCACGTTAGAGAAATGTTATGATGGGCTTATCGATGCGGTGAATGGATCGACGGATATAACGATTTCGAATAGTTACATGTTGAATCATAATGAAGTCATGCTTTTGGGTCATAGTGATGAGTTTTCCGGTGATCGTGATATGAGAGTTACGATCGCTTTTAACTATTTTGGTGAAGGACTTGTCCAGCGAATGCCGAGGTAAAATACAGTATTGAACGTTAGCTTTGTGTGTATATATATAAACGTACGTTAATATGTACCTTTACATTGCATCAATGTCTATAGATATAAATATATACTAATCTTTGATTATTAATGGCATGTGTAGGTGCAGGCATGGATATTTTCACATTGTGAATAACATTTATAGAGAGTGGAAGATGTATGCAATTGGTGGAAGTGCTAATCCAACCATCTTTAGTCAAGGAAATGTTTTCATTGCTTCGGATAATCAATTCACAAAGGAGGTACGTACGTTCATGACATGTGGACCACAACTATAAGAGCGTTTTAAGCTAACAATTCATATATACAATTTGTTTCACGATTAATAGATTTTAGGAAGTTCAGCTTTTTTTTTTCTGCTTTGGTTATCAAATCCTCCATGACGCGTTGACATAGATGATAAAAACCGAATCAAACTAACAAAATCGAACTTTTAGTAAATCAATCAGAACCGAAATGAGAATTTGTTCTAGTTTGGTGAATCTTTATGAAAAAATACACACATAACACATTTGCATAAACTTTTTGTAACTAAAACCAAACTTCAATCTAAATCAAACGAATAACCCGATATGACTTTGATTTTTTATAAGCTCCTCTCTTGCCAAAATAAACTAAACCAAATTGGACTAGACTCTAGACAGAAATGTCTACTCCTCTAACTCTACAATACTCACATGCTCTATTCTGAAGGTGACAAAGCGAGAGAGTACAGAAGGGGACGATGAATGGAAAGAATGGAATTGGAAATCAGAAGGGGATGAAATGCTTAATGGCGCTTTCTTTACGCCATCAGGAAATGAGGATTCTCCGAACTATGCGAAAATGTCGAGTATGGTAGCTCGACCAGCTTCACTTCTCAAGACCACACATCCATCAGTAGGTGTTCTTAGTTGCCAAAATGACCAACCTTGTAATTAAAACACAAACATCAGCTTGCATGTAACCATAACTTGTTGTGGTTATTGTTAGAGCATTAGAGGTTTTATATTGAATGTGATGATCATAGAGCTAAATAACTGCATAGCTCAACATAAATTTTACCAAAATGGTTCAACTAAAAGTCAGTGAAAGTTGGGTTTCTTCAGATTTCGTATATATACATAAAAAGTATTTACCAACCTCGCAATTTCCTTAAAATAAGACTTATATTGACAGTCACCAGTCATAATTTTATGGTCGTTCAATTTCATAGTAAAGGATGCCTCAGCCAAAAGTAGTCTTGCACAGAAGGTCCGGTATGGCTCATCGCTTTTTCAGAGAAGCTTACCTTTTAATTCTCTTTTCTATTAGGAGTTTGATGTTTTATTTATTTATTACCAAGTTGGTTTTGAAATACCAAGTTCGTTGCTGTGATTGGCCAAAAGGGTTGGATTTTAAATTTCTTATTTAGAATATGAAAACATAATTTACGAAGACAAAGGAAAAGAATATGAAATATAATGATTGAATCACAGCCAGAAATTTCTTAAGTCTATTATTAAACCAACGGCTAAGATTTTTTTATGATTAACTATCTCATCTAAAACCTTTTCTCGCAGTTGTATACACCATCTACTCTTTCATCTAGTTGTAATGTGGATTAAAGCTGTGTACAGTTGTTAAAGTGCCCCAAATTTCCAAAGTATTTTTTTTTGTGGATTGTCAAAAGTGATCTAAAATGTAAACAACTCATCTAGAAACTAGTGCTCAAATCCAACGGCCAACACCATTCATTACATCATCAACCAAACAAACACGTGAACAAGAACACCCAAAAAAGAAATCCACCGACTAATTTAATTTGACACCCAAACTTTAAATAAAAATAAACCTCAATAATAGTGGAAATTAAATAAACATCATTTACTTTCCCTCAAAGCCATAAATAAAAATTCAAAAAAAAACGAACATAAACAAGAAGTGAACTATAGAAGCCAAGAAGAAGCAAACAAGCAGAGCAAGCTCACCACCAAACCAGCCTTAGCTCCCCCAACGATCCTAACCGCACTGGCGTCATCAGCAGTCGCATCATCCGCCTCTCCATCAGGGCCTTCCGCAGGCGAATCCGACTCATCAAAACCATCATCAGGCGACGGTGCAGCCTTCTTCTTCTTCCCCTTCGCTTTCCCTTTAGCCGGTTTTGGTGAATCCGCAGCATCGCCGTCCTCTGGTGCCGGAGCAGGAGCCGGAGCTTCAACAGCAGAAGCCTTAAACAGCTCTTTAGGCAATAAAACCTTATCTGTCGCATAAATAGCCAAAGGCTGCTCGTCGATTAGAGTATCAACGATCTGGACAGTGTTGATCCTTGTCCTGAGGGTGACTTTCTCTCCGTCGTTCTGTACAGTGAGCTCGAACTTGTTGGCTCCATCAGTCGCAAGTGTGTTCATCGGACCATTGTTGGATTTGAGCATCGCCATTGAGTAATACGTCGGCACAGCGAGGAAATCGAGGAAAGCTTCTTTCTTTGGAGCGGTCAAGTTCTTGTATTTGGGCAAGAATCCTTTCATGGCGTCATCTCCTGGACAGAACACTGTCATGCCTCCTTCTACACTTTCCTGTCACAACATTAACACAACCCAAAAATCCATTTGAATCTCTAGAGATCTATTTGTCAACTCAAATTTGAAAATTTTAATTTATCTACTCAGTTATAGTGGCAAGTGAGTTACTAGTGGAAGTTGCAGAAAATCATTGCTACTTTCCATAACTGAATTTTAAGAATTTAGATTGGTATAATTCTCCGATAATTAAGGTAATCAAGTCTATATGTTTGAAAAAAATATTAGTAGCTACTAGCTCGTTAGTTACCTAACGCTAACAGTGTCAACACCTTTTGACTTTTCTTTTGTTTAAAAACGAATGGCTATTAGCTACAAGTCAACAGTACAATCACATGCGTCTTGTCTGATTAAATGAATTTCGAACTTAACAACGGAAATAATTACTCTAACTAATACCGTTTCTAATTCGAGTACACTACTTCCTAATCAGGGTATAATCAGCGTAATTAATGTACCTGAGTCTTTTTGTTTGTTTTAATCTTTATATATACACAGTAACATGCATATATTTCTTGATTACTTATTTCTAACTGGAAAATGAAAAAAAACTAATAAAGTGTACTTGATTTATTGGACCCTTGATTTATTGTAAACTCAGGGTTTTAGTAGCTTTTAGTACCTGCGTCTTATTTTGAAAACCAATTTCTACATTTACACAGCGACATGCATCTAATAATTGAATTATTATATGCTAATTCCGCAACTCGAAAACGAAAAATGACAAATAATGAAACTAATTATTTACCAATTACGTGTAGTAATTAAATTAGTTACAGTAATTCAGGGTTTTAGCTAGTAAAGTACCTGGTAAGTTTTTGAAGCACCAGGGTTAGCGAGAAGAGTCTCGGCGAAAACTTTACAGCCATGAGCCGACATTATTCCGGTGATATTCATCTCAGCCGGAGCCGGAGTCGGAGCCGACGCGGTCTCCGACGGCAAGACTCTGCTGATCTGGATGATGGAGATGTTGTAAGGAACTTCTTCGATGGATTTGACGAAGAAGGAAGATAGATCTCCGCCGTCGGGACCGAACCCGACCTTGCCGCCTCTCAGATCCGTTATATTGACGAACCCGGTGGTCCCTGGAGCAGCTCCGGTGGCTTGGAAGAGAGTGGCGGCGAGAGCAGAGCCGTCGCGGATCTGGTGGAGTTTTTTGGCGCCGAAGTAGTCGAGGAGGACGTGGAGGGAGAGGATGTTCTTGAGAGTTGACACTGTGTAGCCTTTTGAGGTTAAGGCGGACATGGCGGCGTTGTCGACGGCGCAGACGGTTATGGTCGTTCTCCGGTTGATTTCGTCGGCGAGGTGAGTTTGGGTTAGGAAACGGTTGAAGGAGGAGAAAGAAGGGTGGTTCGCTAAGAGTCGCGTGACGTTGTGCGCGTGGGTTTCAACGACGAGGAGGAGGAGGAAGATTGGGAGAATGTAGGAGATGATTACTTCTCTCATCTTCTTCGCCATTGTTTGGTGCTGTGGAGAGAGAGAGAATGTGATGAGTGTAGTTTCAGACAGTGAGCTTCTGAGTTTAAAAGTAAAGAGGAAAACGAAGATTGGTGTTTACTTAAATGGACTTGGATTGTGCTTATAATTACTGTTGTGCCATTGATTATTAGTACTTGTATATTTATTGTTGATATTATTTTGTTATTTATTGCGAATTTAAGCTTATGGGCTTGCAAGTTTGTGAATTTTGTGACCATATCACACGCTGTGCTTCCAGCCTTTCCACCTACTTTTTTTATTTTAAATATCAAATTATTGAAAACCTTTTAAGAGACTATATTTTTATGTGGTATGTGATGGTAGGAGTAGGAATGTATGCATTTAATATTTATAGACGAAATCAAATATTGGATGGAACACCAGCAAAAAGTTTCATTTCTAATTACTCATTTGAGTTATTGATTTTAATTATTATGAAGTAATTAGACTAAAAGTATAAAACATCACTTTTTTTTATTCGTTTCACAATATTTTGGAGCTTAATTAGACAGAATGTAGATCGATAAATGAAGTTAGAACAAGTATGAGGGTGATTAGAAATGGGGACAATGCATTTGATATTTGAAGCCTTGGTAAATTACAACACTCTTAATAAATTAATTGGTGCAACATGCCCCGAGCTTATTAAATGTGTTTAACCGTCACATTTTGTTTGGCTAACAATGTTTATGATTTGTTCTCCTTTGTTGAGATACTTCTAGTGAATCACAACTATCATGTGATTAAGGCGATGATGTTACTTGCAAGTCTAGCTCAAAATAGAAATACCTTTTCAGACTAAAAACTCACATACACAAAAATAATTATTATCATATTATGTAAATTTCTTTTATCAAAAATGTCACGTCCACAAAAGAAAATTCAAACATGTCACGTGGGAAGAGTATCTCTTCTTCATAAATTAAGGTATCAGAAACTCATTACTCCGTTATTAATACATTTTAAGACCATTGTACACGCATAGAATCTTCTTCTTCGTTTAAATCATCAAATGATTAAATAAAAAATACTAAGATATCATAGTTCAAGTTGTTATATTTTTCAAATAATAGATTGTAAACAAACATTTTATTTGCTCCTTGAAAAGCTTGATTAGACGGAATCTGAGTCTTTGGCTGCAGCCAGTGTCGGTGACTAAGCAAAAGTTGAAGCGCATGTATGCGTAATCGTTACGGTCAGCGAAAACCGGAGTGAGGCAATTTCGTTCTTTTGGCCATAAAGTTGAGGGGCATTTGAGGAATTTAATCGATGGTGGAACAGTGGAACTGGTGAAACCAAGTCTTTGATCAAATATATATGCCACGTGGATGGTTGAGATCTGTTTCCAGATTCTCCACCGACAATCGGTCGGTCCGTGTATAAGCTGAATATAACTGGGGTAAATAGTTATCTGAAAGTCTGACGCAACGGTTTGTTGTCGCTTGTCACTTGTGCAGTTGTGTGATACGATTGATGATGATGTTAATGTTTTCTTTTTCTCGCATGGTACGGTGGTTAATATATTAGACAACATAGACAAAATAAGACGAGAGTTACAATATCCACGCACACACAGTTTGTGAATTTTATTTTCTTCTTTACTACTCCTTACGTAACAGTTTGACCGACACAAAAATGACTAGAAACTTGTCAAACTAATTATGTGAATTTGTAAGAAAACAAAATAATGTCACCCTCCACCGACATATTAATTGAAAGCCTTTGTTAAAAAATAATGTATTTTTATACACAGGACTTCATTTGGAATCGGAACACATTTCATATAGTAACAATGCTCAGATCTTTCGTATCTCATTGTTCCTAAGATGTGTCTTATCATTGGCAACAAACACATGGACTTCTTCTTCTTCTCCTTTCATCTGAATCCAGCTACATCCATGATTTTTCTTCAAGCCTTTAACTTTCATCATCTCTCTCATCTTCACAACTTCATCCCAACTTCCTTCAACTGCGTACGCATTCGAAACCGTCACATAGTTCCGGAGTTTATCAGGTTCTGATTCTAACAACTGCCTTGATAAGTACTCCACAAGCTCATTCTTACGTTGCTTGTTGCAAGTAGCTAACAAAGATTGGGTCATTCGTGCATCTTGCTTGTACGGCATCTCCTCTATTAATCTCAAGGCATTTTCTGTTTCTCCAGCTGATGCAAGAAGATCTGCAATTAGTCTAATGTTCCAAGCATGATTTCATGCCATGTTCTGATACCATATCAGAGAAAATTTTGAACGTTTGGTTAATATCCCCGGCGTGGTCACAAGCAGATAAGACATTTATGAATGTTATGTTGTCTGGTTTGATGCCCATATCTTCCAAGCTTCTGTATAGAGTGATTGCTTCTCCCACGTTTCCATACGATGCATACGCCGAGATCATGGCATTAATTGTAGAGAGGCTACCCGCTGTATAACTTTCTTCGTACTTTGTTTATATCTCCACATTTAGCATACATGTCAACCAAAGAAGTCTCGATCTAAACCGAAGAGGAATGCGGCTGATTTCTTATGATGTATCCGTGTATTGATCTTCCGAAATGCAATGATGCCAAATTTGCGCAAGCAGAGAGTGCGATAGTGATTCTAAAGGCATTTGGTCTCAGCCCAGATTCTTGCATCTTTCTGAGAAAATGAATTGCCTCCTCACTGCCACCATTTTGCAGCAAACAGTTCATCATTGTAGTTCAGGAGACTATAGTTGGAATTAGGCCTGAAGATTGCATCTGCAAGAACATTTCCTTGGCCTCATCTATCTGACCATTCCTAAAAAAGACTTAGAATGATTAAATTCCATGTGATCACATTCGGTGGTACACTTTCTATCTGCATCTCATAAAACAATCTCAAAGCTTTTCCGCTAAGACCAGACTCTGCATAGGCTGCAAGTAATGTATTCCACAGTATCAAGTCCTTTTGTACAGTGGAATCAAACATTTTCTTAGCATCAACAAGGCTGCCACTGTGCCACACTTGGCGTACATATCCACCGCGGAAGTGGCTAAAACGATGTCGGAGTCAAAATTGTGTCTAATGCAATAACACTGTACCTCTTTCCCGAGTTTTGAGTTCTGAGTACGTGCTGCTGCCGAAACTAATTAATGTAGATAAAGTGACACAATCAAATTTCAGCCTCTCTAGTCTAATCAACTGGCACATCATTCGAATATCATCTTTAATTAGGCCTTTTTTGAACATACCCGAAAATAAACAGATTCCACGTCACCTCATCTTTTCCTAGCATTCGGTCAAACATGAGTGATTTCCTAGATTTCCACGTGTCCACATGGAGTATTCGGACATGATGGGCTCGACCATCTCAGCATACTCGGTCAAACCAACTTTGTAATAGAAATTCAAGATCGATGTCCCGATTGTATTATGAAGAAGCTCTAATCCATTTACAATGGCAATGGCATGAGACTGAAAGTAGAAATTCCTGAAAGTAAATCATCACATATGGAAACGGAATTAGAATTATGCAAAGTAATTTTCAAGTTTAGTTGTTTGGTTTGGTTAGGTTAGGTTAGACAGGACCCGGCATAACCGAATAACGAATTTTAAGAATACGATAAAACTCGTATCCAAACATTTAACAATTCCCGTATCTCTCTCCCCTCCTCCCCCACAGATCGCAAGATCCTTCCTTCCTTTGTTTCCTTTGGGCGAAAATTTGTGTATTTTCATAGTTTGCTTCGCGTCGTCTTAATCGACGCGGCAGTCGATCGAAAACCCTAGCTCCGAACACGTGCTCTTCGAGATGCAATCCCGGTCCGCCGTTGTGTCCCGAATCCTAGGACAGGCGTCTCGATATTTCTCCTCTTCCTCTCCGGTGACCCCCGTGACGACCGTAACACAATCCCCCAGGAGCCTCGAGGCTCTTCGAGCGCGACTTGCGAATGAGTCGCCTTCCCTCACCGATTTTATCCAGGGCGGCGATAGTACGTACTCGGTGGAGGTCGGGACGAAGAAGAAGCCCCTCCCGAAGCCCAAATGGATGAAGGAGTCTATTCCAGGCGGCGAGAGGTACGTCCAGATCAAGAAGAAGTTGAGAGACCTTAAGCTTCATACCGTCTGCGAGGAGGCCAAGTGTCCTAACCTTGGCGAGTGCTGGTCTGGTGGCGAAACTGGAACCGCCACTGCAACTATTATGATCCTCGGGGACACTTGTACACGTGGCTGCAGGTTCTGTAATGTCAAGACCTCGCGTACACCTCCACCGCCTGACCCTAATGAACCCAACAATGTGGCTGAAGCAATCGCTTCCTGGGGAGTTGATTATGTGGTCATCACTAGTGTAGACCGTGATGATTTGCCTGATCAGGGGAGTGGCCATTTTGCTGAGACTGTTCAGAGATTGAAAGCTTTGAAGCCTGAGATGTTGATAGAAGCTCTAGGTAATGACATGTTTGTGGGCTTTTTTAGATGTTTTGGAATTTTTATTTCTTGACTTGATGTGTTGTCTTGTCTTGTGTAGTTCCTGATTTCCGTGGAGATGGTGGATGTGTTGAGAAGGTGTCCAAGTCAGGGCTTGATGTCTTTGCCCACAACATTGAGACAGTTGAAGAGCTTCAGAGTTTTGTGCGGGATCATCGTGCTAACTTCAAGCAGTCAATGGATGTGCTTAGGATGGCTAAGGAGCATGCACCTGCACGCACCCTGACCAAGACCTCAATAATGCTCGGATGTGGAGAGACCCCTGAACAAGTGGTCAAGACGATGGAGAAAGTGAGAGCAGCAGGGGTTGACGTTATGACATTTGGCCAATATATGCGACCCTCCAAACGGCACATGCCAGTAGCTGAGTACGTGACACCTGAGGCCTTTGAGAGATATCGCCTTCTTGGCATGGAAATGGTAATGCTCCCTTCCTTCCTTCTTACAGTTTTATGCTTGGAATTATAATGGGGAAACAAGGCTAAATGGCATGTGCGGATCTGGTAAACAGGGATTCAGGTACGTCGCATCAGGGCCAATGGTTAGGTCGTCGTACAAAGCAGGAGAGTACTACATCAAGTCCATGATCGAGGCTGATCGAGTTGCTCCTCCTCCTTCCTCCCCGTAGATACTCATTCCCAGATTTCGCTATCTATCGTTTGTGAATTCTTTCACTTTATTGCTTTGTTTATTCTTCGGGTAAGCCATTTACAACACTTTTCCGCAATGTTCTGAATAATGATGAGGAAATGTAATACTGTCATTGTCCATTATCCAATCTACGTCTACTCTCCCTATCTTTCTCATAGTCCTTCTTGAATGCTTCATCTTTCCCTGTTATATAGCACTCTGCTCTTTTAGGAACATCGTCCACCTCCTTTGTTGAACTTGAAACACTAGTGGTGGTGAAATAATCAACTCTTTTCTTAATTTGTAAATTGCAGCTTGTATACTGAAGAAATGCACAACATTCTCTGCGTATCTTTCGTTTTAGTTTTGAAAAGGCCTTCGTAATTCCGATGCCCTTTTTTTCTAGAGGTTGCTGCTGGTCCTAAACTCTGGGGTCATCAAATCCATCATTAAGACTAGGCACCGGCTGAGCAATGAATGT
This sequence comes from Sisymbrium altissimum, assembly GCA_900406495.1. Lineage (NCBI taxonomy): Eukaryota > Viridiplantae > Streptophyta > Magnoliopsida > Brassicales > Brassicaceae > Sisymbrium > Sisymbrium altissimum. The sequence goes on from OVBI01000367.1 coordinate 41,414, forward strand.
CAGAACATCCTTAATTTCCCGGCATCAGCACTGACATCTCTCTATTTCTCATCCTCGCTATTGAATGTGTCAACCCTACAACTGATTAGGTCTATATTGATTGATTATTTTTACTGCATTGTTGGTTCGTACTGGACCTACTGGTGGGTCTGCCTCTGCGTGCTAAACCACGTTGTCTGCGTTGTCCTTTAAGGCATTCTTACTCCTCAATGACACCATTCCATCGATGTTTTCACTGCTACTAATAAAATGACTTATAAGAAATCCACTTTTTGATCCATTGCATTTCTCTTGGCCAGACTGTGGCTTCCATCATCCCTTTTGCAGTTATGCATCAGCGGCTAATATATATGGTTACGATTGATTAGTTTGGTCATTAATTGTCTAGGGTATAATCGAATGGGGATACCTTGATTAGTGTAATGATCACAACTTCAGCTTTGACTGTGCACTTTTCTGCATCTAATCATTTGTCATTAGTAGTATCTACTGCTAATTGGAGGAGTGCATCTATCATATAACATTTATGGATTATCGAATATAATGGTGGCAACAACGTATAAAACGTATTACTGCCATTTAAATAGCACACTCCAAAGATAAAAAGTCCTCAAATAAAAACGTCTAGAAACTACAAAGATAAAAACTCCTAAAATGCTATATGACCACCCACCTCGACCCTCTGTTATCGTAAACAAACACAATTGCGACCTAGAGAAAAAAACACCATAAAAACAACAAAATGTCTCCCTCCACCTGCATTTTAATTGAAAGCTTGTTTTAAAAATAAAATAAATAATGTCGTCCATTGGTAATGATTCGAAATGAGTTCTACTTAATTTGTTTTGGAGAGGTAAACAGTAAAAAAATAGGGGTAAAGCGCTAGTTTATTAGACACACATTCTCTACGGTGATACACATTTTATAGTTTTCCATTTTTTTTTTCATTTGGGCTACTACGTAGTCTACGTTCATGCAAGACAAGTTTAACATACAATAATCAGCTAGTTCTCAATTTTGGAGAATCAATTGTGATAGTGAATTGTTCAAATTTAGAATATTTTCATACACAGAACATCATTTGGAATCGGAACACATATCATTTACTAACAATGCTAAGATCTTTCGTATCTCACTGTTACTAAGATGTGTCTTGTCATTGGCAACAAACACATGGACTTCTTCTACTCCTTTCATCTGAATCCAACTACATCCAGGCTTTTTCTTCAAGCCTTTAACTTTCATCATCTCTCTCATTTTCACAACTTCATCCCAACTTCCTTCAACTGCGTACGCATTCGATATTGTCACATAGTTCCCGGAATTATCAGGTTCTGATTCTAACAATTGCCTTGATAAGTACTCCACAAGCTCAGTCTTATGTTGCTTGTTGCAAGTAGCTAACAAAGATTGGATCATTCGTGCATCTGGCTTGTGAGGCATCTCCTCTATTAGTCTCAAGGCCTTTTCTGTTTCTCCAGCTGATGCAAGAATATCTACAATTAGTCCATAATGTTCCAAGCATGGTTTCATGCCATGTTTTGAAACCATATCAGAGAAAATTTCGATCGCTTGGTTAATATTCCCGGCGTGGTCACAAGCAGACAAGACGTTTGTGAACGTTATGCTGTCTGGTTTGATGCCCACATCTTCCAAGCTTCTGTATAGAGCGATTGCTTCTTTCACGTTACCATATACTGCATACGCCGAGATCATGGCATTGTAGAGAGGCAACTCGCTGTATAAATTTCTTCGGAAAACCTTCTCTGCTTTGCTTATATCTCCACATTTAGCATACATGTCAACCAAAGAAGTCTCTATCGAAACCGAAGAAGAATACGGCTGATTTCTTATGATATATCCGTGTATTGATCTTCCGAAATGCAATGATGCTAGATTTGCGCAAGCAGAGAGTGCGATAGTGATGCTAAAGACATTTGGTCTCATCCCGGATTCTTGCATCTTTCTGAGAAAATGAATTGCCTCCTCACTGCAACCATTTTGCACCAAACCAGTCATCATAGTAGTCCAGGAGACTATAGTTGGAACTAAGCCTGAAGATTGCATCTGCAAGAACATATCCTTGGCCTCATCCACCTGACCATTCCTAAAAAGACTTAGAATGATCAAATTCCATGTGATCACATTTGGTGGTACGCTTTCTATCTGCATCTCATAAAACAATCTCAAAGCTTCTCCGCTAAGACCAGACTCTGCATAGGCTGCAAGTAATGTATTCCACAGTATCAAGTCCTTTTGTACAGTGGAGTCAAACACTTTCTTGGCATCAACAATGCTGCCACACTTGGCGTACATATCCATCACGGTACTGGCTAAAACGATGTCGGAGGCAAAACTGTGTCTAATGCAATAACACTGCACCTCTTTCCCGAGTTTTGAGTTCTGAGTACGTGCAGCTGCCGACATTAATGTCGATAGAGTGACACAATCAAATTTCAGCCTCTCTAGTCTCATCAACTGGCACATACGGATAGCATCTTCAACTAGACCTTGCTGAACATACCCGGAAATAAGCAGATTCCACGTCACCACATCTCTTCCGACCATTCGATCAAAAACCATCTCAGCATACTTGATCAACCCAACTTTGCAATAGAAATTCAAGATTGACGTTCCGAGTATATTATCAAGCTCTAATCCATTTACAATAGCAATGGCATGAGACTGTTTCCCTTCTTCAATTCCACCCATATTAGCGGAAGCAGATAAGCAAGTAGAAACAGTGACTCGAGTTGGCTCAACACCTTCCTTCCTCATATCAGACATAAGCCGAATCGCTTCCTCGTTCATCCCATTTTGCACATAACCAACCATCAAAGCATTCCAAGCAACGACATTTCTCTCAGGAATATCATCAAATACCTTCCTCGCATCATCCAAAACACCACACTTCCCATACATATCAGCTAAACTACTCGCCACAAACACACAATCACCAAGACCAGATTTTGCCACAAACCCATGAACCCCACTCCCAAACCGACTCCACTGCAACGCACCACAAGCCTTACAAACATTCGGAACCACAAAATTATCTGGCGAAACCCCATTTTCAAGCATCTCAACAAAACCCATCAAAGCATCTTCAACGAGTCCAATCCTGCATTTCACACCGATAATCGCTGCCCAAGAGAAAACATTACGAACCCTCAATTTAGAGAAGAGGACTTCAGCGATCTCCAGAGCGTCGCATTTCGCGTAGAATATAACCAGTTTCGTCTCGATGTACTCGTTCTTCGCGTAGAAATCTCCGTTCTTGAGAATCCGAGCGTGAATTTGCTGCCCCGTGTGAAAGTCTCTCTCGTACACGCAGCCTTGGAGGATTTCGCCGTATATCTCGGGACCTACCCGTACGTTTCTGAAATCCATCTCCGTGACTAAACTCAGAGCTTCTCTGATCTCACCGTTCTTACATAGAGACGAAACTCGGTGAAAGTAAGATGTTGATAAAGGATTACGAGGTTGGTCATCGTGATGGTTAGAGAGTTTGGTTGATGCTGAATGTGGAAGTTTAATCGGGATAGTGTTGAAAGGAAGAGAAGAAGCCATTCATGCCTCTTTGATAACCTCTGAAGTGTGAAGATAACAGAGTAGGGAGAGAGTGATGATTCTTTTCTCTCCTATATTGAATCCACGTCATTAATTCTTTTTTTTTTTATCTTTCTTGATTTTTTTTGTTCTTGTGAAGGATCAGATCACCACCGTTGATTAGTGTTGATAGATTTTCGCCTCGTGTGATTTAGAATTACGTGGACGGTTGTGATATGTTACCATACAATGCAAATTTGTGAGTTTGCGGTTCTTTATGTCGCGCCAACCGGTTTTCGATTTGATGTCGGTTTAGTTTTTGGTTGGGTTTTAGATATAACCAAAAAACTAACTAATTATCCTGATTCAGGGTGTAGTATATTTGCCTCTTTCTCTTGTTTACAAGTCTACGTCAAAGTGAATGGATATAGCTTTTTGATTTATTTACTTTGTTCCTAGTAAGATGTATTTACAGTTTATGATTTGTGAAGTTTTGTATATTTAATTGCTGAAAAACATGTCACATGTATAATATGAAATGACAATCTATAAATGATATATATGATCATTTACTTACTTGACGTTGATGTTCAAAATTTGAATTCTTCATTTGTTATCTTTTTCGGTTTTAAATAAACAGAATTGGTTATCCTGAGTAAACTTCTTTTGAACAGCAAAGATCAGAGATAATATATTAATTTTTTTATTCTAATTTACTTCGAAATTATAGAACAAAAATTCTGAGATAATAACAGGAAAAAAAAAAAAAGAAGGTGGCTTTTGATAGAGCTAATATTTATCTCAAACTATGCATCATGCATGCCCTAGAAGACAACAAAAGCACAAGATAACACAAGTATCAAAGCAAAAACCGGCACGGAAGAAGAAGCATAGTAAGCCGCCGCTGCTCCGGTTCCGCCGCCTCCAGTTCCCCCTCCTCCTTGGCCGCCACCGCTTTCTCCTCCGCCGAGAGTACCGTAAGGATAAGGAGGAGTATAAAAATAAGGATACGGAGGAGAATATGATGTAGAAGGTGGTGGTTGGTTGCAACAGCCTGTCGGAGGAACAGGGGGACAGTGAGAACGTGGCGGTGGAGGCGGTGAAGACGGTGAAGACGGTGAAGGGGGTGGAGGAGGACTACCGTACGGAGAGTAGCCTGTAGAGAAAGGCGGTTGAGGCGGTTGGTTACATGGGTAAGGAGTGCAGAGACCAGAGTTTGAATCCGAAGCTGAGTTTAGATTGACAAAGCTGAGAAGGGATAAATAAAAGGTAATAAGAGGTATAGAGAAAGAAGCTTGAAGAGACAGCATGATGACTTAGCTATAGAAGATGAGTTTGGTCTTTGGGTTGCAAGATGAGATCAATATATGACTGAGAGTTAAGACTTAAAGTAAAAATAGCTGATTCTTTTCCTGTGTTTCGTATTATCTGCCGCATGGCATAACACATGTCGTAAGTGTTGGAGAATTTCTGAAGAAAACGTTTGCGTCTTTTTAATGGATGTAGACAAAATATTGTCATGTAATGACAAATTAAAACGGATTTTTATTAGTGTGGCATTGTGTAGCTGTACCAAACTCATCAAAAGAAGACGTTGTGTTATGGGTATCATGAGTTTCAAGATGAGTGTGGAAAATTTGAATCTCTTGTTATGGGAAAAAGAGTAGTCAGTAAACAAGACCTAATTTTATTATTATTTCTTTTTGACAAACTTGGGTTTGACCATCTATGAATAGGTTAAGTGATATATATATGAAGTTTACATCAATCATGATTCCAACGTCAAGTTACTTAGTTATGTGGTGAGTTGACTGTTCTACAAAAGCCATATGCACGTAGGTTCGTTTCGGCGTGGCTAGCTATGCTAGTAAACGTTTATCAAAGCAATTGTGAGTGATTGGTCGGCGTAAAATTGTCTTTTGTACTGTCTCATGAGTAAATGCATAACTAGTTCCATCACCAATTGTCTTTGCGCATGAAGATGAGATGTGTCAACTCCTCTTTTGCTTAGTGATAATAATTTGTGTTATTTTGATCTTCTCCAACCGGTAGACCCTTTGAAACGCACATATATATCATATCATAATTAGCTGGTATGTTAAAGAGATCAAAGTTAATGTCATGGGTACTTGGGTATATATAATTCTTTTCCATTTGTACAAGTTTTTACCAGACTTTTTGTTTCTTTGATTGATTGAATCTGTAATTATATTAAAAGCGTTAATTACATTTATCTTTAACGTGCACTTGAAAAAACACACTATTAGAAGGTAGATATGTTCACAGTTTCACATATCACAATCACATCCATCAAAAGGAAAAAAAAATAAAACTCCATCCATCATCTCATTTACTGAATGTGTTGAAAAAGTTCTCACCAATAAATAGGTTGAACTGGAGTAATCCATCGTCAATCTAGTTTGCCGTTTTTCCTTTTTTTTACAATTAGGGATAAAATAGTCGTGAACATAGTGATTATATATTGGATATCTCTTGTTAAAAAATTACATCGAATTTCAAACCTATGCGACTTGCAAATATATATTACCAAACTGTATTCAAAAATGTTTTTGACCGGGGAGTTTCAAACCGGCTCAGTTAAAGAAGCAGATTTTAACCTGCTTAATATAAAACTCTGGAATACATTGGAGCGTCAATAAGTTAATTGGTTCGGTTTTTAGTGATCAGGTATTATCTCTTCTCCACTCAGAATCTAAATATTTTTTTTTAAAAGGATTTTAGGTGTTCACAGTTTACACATCACATGCATAAGCATAACATGGCAGAAAAGAAAACTCCTTCCCATCATCTCTCTTACTGTATGTGTTGAAAAACTCCCACCAATAAATGGGTTAAAATGGCTCAATCCATCGTCAATCTAGTTTGCCGTTTTTTCTTTTTCTACCATTAGAGATAATGGTGCACATGGTGATAATATATTGCATTCTTGTAAAAAAGAATTACACCGAAATTCAAACCAAGGCAACTTGTAAATATATATACCAAACGAGTATCAACTCAACCTGTTTTTGACCGGTTTAGTTATAAAATAGCTTGGATTCTGTTTTATCAAATGGGTTTAATCATCAATTAATGGGTTAGAATGAGAAACTAGAAAGTGAAGAAAAATAAGAAAGGGGAAAAAACTGCATAAGGTCAGGTCAGAGCCGATTAGATCGATGAGTGTCGTTGCAATGATACCGGATCCAATTCTAGTAACGAGATTAAAGTAAAGTTTCAGAATTTTCTGATTATATATAAATAAAAATAACATAAACTGATTATCGAAGCAAATAAAAGACTGGTGAAATGAAAAAAATTTCCATTAATAACATCCACTTAATTAGCTAGGCTGCAATATACTAATGTAATATTTGTTTTCCTAGGTCAAATATTGTGTTTAGCCATTGGAACTTTTTTTGAGAAAAATTGTAAAATACCTTTAAACTTGCTAAGATACTTACTAAAACTTGTGATGTTTTTTTTTAGTAATCCTACTAAGCTATTAGCAACATTTCTTATACCTTAAGGCTATGATTTTGATGGTGGTGATCTTATCATGAAAGTGAATCTAATAAGAAAATAAAACTAGAAATATGGTAATCCGAGAATTGTCCGAAAATATTTGATATAATAATATATTTTATTAAAAAGAAAGAAATATTTATATTCTCCTTAAAAACTCAAAGTCCAAGTCTTTTAAAGAGATCCCCTCTACTTTTTTTTAATACATTCGAGAGGCAGGAAGGCAGGGAAGGTTGTGTTCTTGTCGAGAAAAGAGCAAATCTTTGTTTCTAGAAAAATCAAAATGTCTTTAGGTTACGCAGAGAAATTGTCTTTCATCGAAGATGTTGGCCAAGTGGGCATGGCCGAATTCTTCGACCCATCTCATGTTCTACAATGCAAGGTCCCTCTCTCTATGTTCTTCTTCTCCTCCTGGGTTTTCGAGGGTTTTATCAATTTTTTTCTCTTCTTCTCCAGATTCCATGTAACATGTTTTTTCTTTTCAAGGGTTGGTCGTACAGCACCTTAGATTTTGGTTTGGAAACAGTTTGATCTTTGTTGTGTTCGATTGAGATCGTTGGCTCATATTATGCTATATACTCGTATTTAGTTAGTCTTAATGGTATTGAAGAGTTGGATAAAGTTTAGGTTTTTACAGTACCTGTTTTTCTGGACTTGCATTGTGTTCATTCAAGGATTAAATTGGGTAAGGACAGGCATTTTAAGATGAGCTTAGGTTATAATGTAATCCCTTGTCCGAAACCACATTTTTATGGAGAATTTGGCTCTTTTGTGTATTGGAAGTACTTTCTTTTGTTCATTCATTGTTTTATCTAATAAGCCACAAAAGTTTGGAGTATGAGTTCTGATATAGGATCTGGTTGCTAGATCTTGCTTTAACTTTGGTGTTTTTCTGTTTTTGTTATGGGAACTGCAGATCGAAGAACTTGCTAAGATGATTCTGAAGGTATGGATATGTGCCCTCTTTCATATTCTTGTTGATGCTTTTTTGCATATTATTTTGTTGGTTTTTCTTGTTGCTTCAGTATCTTCAAGAAGTTGGTTTATGTTTGCAGAGTAAGCATCTAGTGGTCTTTACAGGTGCAGGCATCTCAACTTCTTGTGGTATACCTGATTTCCGAGGCCCTAAAGGAATTTGGACGTTACAGGTCACTTTTGTTTTCTTAATCTGTCTAGCTTTACTTATTTGATTTTGAGATTTTGTTGTCATTGATCGGTCTGTGCATTGGCCTATTATCATCATTGCTGGAAATTGACTTCATTCTCTTGGATTTTCTGGCTAAATTCTTGTCTGTTCGCCAGTTACTTAACCCTTGTGATCCATGTTTACTGGCTTCAGCGCGAGGGCAAAGATTTACCCAAAGCATCTCTGCCATTTCATCGTGCAATGCCGAGCATGACTCATATGGCTTTGGTTGAATTAGAAAGAGCGGGCATTTTAAAATTTGTCATCAGTCAGGTAACCTTTTTTTTTCTTCCCTACATCCATTCCATTTTTTCTTCTTCCTCTTCACTTGTACGTTTTCTTTCGTCTCACTTAATGACTGTGCTTGATCGCTGAAAGGATCTTGTCTTCATAATATCATCAGAATGTGGACGGCTTACATCTTCGATCTGGAATACCAAGAGAGAAGCTCTCTGAACTGCATGGAGACTCTTTTATGGAGATGTGCCCATCATGTGGAGCAGAGTAAGACAAAAAATATATGCTATTGCCTCGCTCTTACAGTGTCGTTATCTAATCCCTATTGTCATTCGACCATAAAAGGTAACAGCCTTTCTGAACTTTTGAAGGTACCTGCGTGATTTCGAGGTGGAAACTATTGGATTAAAAGAGACATCAAGGAAGTGCTCTAATGGAAAGTGTGGTGCTAAGCTTAAAGATACGGTCTTAGATTGGGAGGTGATTTTTCTTTGCCGCTCTGATACAAATGCGTTGTCCTTGGCAATGGTCGGAATCAGTTCTGTTGCCCTTGAATCATAGTCCACTGGTTTTACTTTTTGTTATATGTGGTTTGAGACTTTTAAATAGGTAAATATCAATCTCTTTGTGTCTCTTATGCTTCTTTCTTTCGATGGCAGGATGCTTTGCCTCCAAAAGAGATTGATCCTGCAGAGAAACATTGCAAAATGGCTGATCTTGTACTCTGTTTGGGTACCAGGTAATGATTCATAAGAACTCTCATGTTTAAGATATCTTTAACTCTCTAGATCATTTAGCCAAGTGACTAAACTGCCTAATCTAGATTATCCTTCGTTTTGCTTGTTTCATGAGCCTAACTGCTTTGTGCAGTTTGCAGATAACCCCTGCTTGCAACTTGCCTCTCAAGTGTCTCAGGGGTGGAGGCAAGATCGTGATTGTTAATCTTCAGGCAAAACAATCTCTCTTTTGTTCATCTGCATAACCTCTTATACGTGTCATATAAATAAATGATGTGTTCACTATAGAGTTCATATTTCCTTTGGAATGTAGATGGACGAATGTGTTTTATGGACCGAGTAATTTTTTTCATCTGGATTGTTGACTGATTATATTCGTCGTTACAGAAAACCCCAAAGGACAAGAAAGCAAACGTAGTGATTCACGGTTTAGTTGATAAGGTAAGATTTCACCTTTGTATATATGTTTAGTTTCTAAAACTGTTGCCAAAACCCAAGTGATGTATAGCAGACTACCGATTACCTTCAGAACTGTGCTTAATTGTGTCTTCATAGATATTTTTTCCTTCATTATTGTTATGATGTGCAGGTGGTTGCAGGGGTCATGGAATCTCTCAACATGCAGATTCCTCCATATGTCAGAATAGATCTTTTCCAGATAATTCTAAATCAAACCTTAAGCAGAGGTAGTAGCTATGAAATATGATCCGGAACTTTATTGTAATTCGCTTCATAGCTTTCATTCACACGTTTTCATTTCTGTTACAGATCAGAGATACATTAACTGGACCCTGCGTGTTGCAAGTGTTCATGGACTGACTTCCCAGTTACCGTTCATCGAGTCAATTGAGGTAATCTATAGAAAACTAGTATATTTCCTAAACCAATACCAAGCTGATATTGTGTGAGCGTTTCTGATTCTTTTCCTTTGTGAACCAGATTTCTTTCTCAGATAACCAGAAATTCAAAGATGCAGTTCTCGATAAGCAGCCCTTTTTAATGAAAAGGTAACAAACACCTTTCTTCAGAGTCTATTTCTTAACCCATTTCTCATTATAATATTTTCATTCCTCTTAAATATTTTTCGTGCAGGAGAACAACACGAACCGAAACATTCGATATATTCTTGACAGTTAACTACAGTGACGGTTGTGACTGTCTCTCCACCAAACTCAACATTCCCTTCAAATTTGAGGTTTATTAAGACTAATACAATCGATAAAGCTCTTTGTTATCTTCACTTATGAGCATTTTTCTCACAACATTTTTAAAACTAATGTAGGTTTCAGCAGAAGAGCATGGAGAGATTATTGACAAGGAGGCTGTGCTACAAAGCCTGAGAGAGAAAGCGGTTGAAGAGTCCAGTTGCGGCCAAAGCGGTGTGGTTGAGAGAAGAGTGGTTTCTGAACCGAGAAGTGAAACCATTGTGTATGCGATTGTGACCAATCTCAGGACTTTCGATTGTCAAAAATCTCTGCTTGCTAATGGAGACCTCAAATGGAAGCTGGAAGGTTCTGGAACGTCCCGTAAACGTTCTAGAACCGGGAAACGAAAATCGAGGGCATAGAAAGTGGAACAAGGAAAGCTCTCTTCTTGTATATATAAACAACCACTAGTCTAACCGGAAATTGGGGAATATGGAAGTTATTGGCATTTCGAGAACTGAGTGAATTTTGTGTTTTCTTACCACACTCGGTTCCTATGAAACTAGAGTTAGCCAAGATTTTAGGGAGATAAGATTGCTTCGGTTTAGTTCAGTATCGCTTAAACTTTTGTGGTAGCTATTGTAACTTTGACATACTCGGTTTGCATTCGATTGCAAAAGTTACAAGATAATCCAAGTCGCAGTGATGAGTTTTGTTCTTTTTTTAAATTACTTACGTTGATAGCTAATATTCAAGGGAAAAAAAAAACTCATAATCCAATACTGATCTTTGAGTTGGCTAAAATGTGTCTAATAATGTATAAAAGAAGCTGTTTCTACAGATATTCCAAATGTTTACTCCCATCGAAGTGACGATTTACATAGCGCGAGACTGAGGGATAGTCGATTTACAAAAAGACTTAACATATCTCTTTCATCCAATCCAGAAAGAATAACAATGTTATGTAATACTCTTCAGAGATCTCAAAAAACAGATTTAGAATGAGTAGAATCAAAGACAAAACTCGGTTCATACAACAAGCAAGCAGCATTTCCGAATGGTGCTTTAAGAGACTACATATATGGTCTAGGAATGTACTAGTTTACCTCCTCACGGATCCAAAAAAAACTGAGAATGCAGAAAGACTAGAGTATAAACTAGCCATGGGCCTGCTCCAACTCTGATACTCGGGGTAACGATAATGTAATTTAGTCCCATAATATTCAGCCCACAACAATATCCTCACGGTCCCCAAGTGGAAGCTATGAATATTACATCTGATATGAACATTGATTTGGGGATCGCCGTCGTACTTGTTGGTCAGTGTGTTGTTATGGTGAATCCTATATCTTAACGCCTTGGTGGATCTTGTTAATCTTGAACACTAAGAATAAAAAAAACTAAGGTTTTCTACTCGTAGAGAATCTGTTCCTTCAAATCCTCCCAATGTTTAGGCCCATCAGGGTGGCGGTTTACATAGTGAGTCACAAAATGTTGGTCCGAGCACGCAAGCAAACTGCTAATTGCCGTTGCTTTACCTTCCAGAAACGGTATCATCCCTAATCTGAGCTTCATCCGCTGGAGAGTAAACACTAGACACGAAGGGAAAGTCACAAAGATTGAAAATGGATAACCAAGTTCGTTGACAATGTAGTTAACCTTTGCTTCAAGGAGATCAGATGTTTGACATAGGATCTGAGGGAATGCGTTCACCATATTTCGGACATCCTTCTCATTTAGACCCAAACTCACAAGGAAATCGAATCTTTGTTGGAGTTCTGATCCTTTGCCACGGAATTTCTTGACCGCTCTATCCATCTCCTCTGAGTTCTCTTCAAATCCGAGGTTCAACAAGAACTGTGTCTTCATTAATCTCGACGTTTCCTCTTCCCCGGTACTAGGTAGTGGCTGGACCTTTAAACCCATAGTCCATTTTTTCATCTCCTCTGGGTTTTCTTGGATGACTTGACAAAGCCGCCGAGTCCCAACATTCAGTCTATCAAGTAAGGTTTTCTTTTTCTTCAAACGACATGCGACAAGCCAAGAGGAGTGAGAACGGAAAATCTTAGCAATCTCATCACACTCCATCTTTATCTGGTTCAGGAACAAGAAGCAATGCCTTAGATTCAAAACACATCTCTTTACCTCAATTTCCGGGAATTTCTGAAAAAATGTAGTGAGTTCACTTCTAGATGACCCAAGCTTTGTTTGAAACCCAACTAGAAACACAGTCCATTCCCCTGAATCCTCAAAAAAAAGTCTTGGATGCTTCTTGATTACCTCACCTAGCTCATTGTCATCAAAACAGAGATCTCTAAGCAAGCTTAAAACCCTATGCATAGATCTCCAATCATAGGATTCCTCCTCCTCTGACAAGTTCTCATTCACCCAATCAACCCCAATCCCCAAGAATTTCAGAATCTCTAAAGCCTTAGCCACCTCAACATTCATATTCCCAATCAGAACACTCGGGCTACAAACGATAATTCTCGACACAAACGATTTAGTCAACCCCAAATCCTCTAAAGCTTTGATCTTGGAAGCTAAAACCCCAGGCTCATACCCGAAAACTTGTCTAGCTTCCTTGAAGATCTTCCCCATCTGCTTGAGTCCAATCCCATAGATCCAAAAAGTATTGTAATTCTCAAGCAAAAAAGCATCTTCATTCAAAAACATCTTATCACTGGGAAGCAGATGACTGTACTCTGATGGCTTCAGGCCTAAACTCTCAAAGAAAGGCTCGAATTCGTTTATGGGATGATACCGTAGAAACCTAGTGATCGATAGAGCAACATCATCATCATCAGCATCAGCAGTAGCAACATCACAATTCAACTTCTTTAAAAGATTATCATTGAAAAGAGGCGCATTCTTACTCATACTCTCTGCGACCAGAAACTGCAATCCCCTATTGATATAGAAGTAATCCAACATCGCTACCTCAGCCTGTTTCCGAAACTCCATTCGGGTTCTTACACTCAGTTTCTCGCCGGAACCTACGGTGGCGAAACACCTATGAAATTCCGGAATCTGGGGTTTAAAGGGTTTAGTCTGAGTTTCTACAGAGACTTGTGATACACATTTGAGAATAGAGAGGAAGGATCTAGGGTTTCGAATTCGAGGCATGACTACTCTAAAGTTCCGTGCTTTGGAGAGAACAAAGACGCCGGAAGAGACAGGGAGAGAGTGTTTTCGGTTTTGTCTTTTATTCTTCAGTGTAAACATTTTTTAAATTTTTATTTCTTTCTTGACTTTATTGAGCTTTGGATGTCTTCAAGATTTTACAGAAATTTGATAAATGAGAATCCCAAAATACTCATTTTCAGTAAATGTATTTGATATGACTAGATCTGTTTATGAGTTTATTACACGATTATTTGAATGGGTTTGTTTATAATATTTGTTCTGATTTAAAGTAAATAATCCTCTAAGCTTTTGTCATGCGAGCTCAGTGTAAAGTTGATGTTGTTTGATGTAATCTATTACTCCATCTTCAGTCAGGTACTTAACCGATAATCCTCGGGAAATGCATTGCCTGTAAGAAGTAGAGGAATGAGCAAGAGAAGGCTTTTTTATTAGTTGTAAATGAAATGTTATTGGGGAGGATAACTAAAGGGACATCAAACTACCTTAATCTACTTGAGCTGATTTGATTAGGAACAAAATTGTTGACGATTCTGATGTTATCCTGCAAAAGAAACCGTATTAGATTTTGACTGATTGATACAGGGAAACCGAAACAAGAAAGACTCGGTAATACTTACACGGGTTTCGTATAAGATTCTGTCACCAAAGATCATATTTTCAACATCTTGTCCTTCTCTACGGATGCACACAATGCCATAGTCTTTACAAATAGACTTTAACTTCATTGAAAAAATAGCACAACTGTGAGTAGAATCGATAAAACAAATAGCCGTTTTTTAACGATGCTGCATCGGTTATAGTGCCTTGATTTACCTGTTCAGGGATCCAAACACCAGGAGTGCAGAAAGATTCCAGTAAATCCGAGCCACATAGTAACATGACTTTGAGAGATCCTAGCATAAGAAACCACACACTATAAATTTCAGTTTTTCAGTTGGATGATGACACATAGCAAATCTCCATTGCGACGATCCAGCAATTACCCAAAAATGTAAGTGAGACAGACTATGAATAGAAAGATGTTAAAGGCCACAAATTGGTGATAGGACAATCTTTTGCTTACCCTCGGGTACAAGTCCATTTTTCGTAAGTAAAGTTTTGACCCTTGCTAAAACCACCAAAGTTCGTTGGTAGCTGTCTTGGGTTGCCTGTAGAAACAGCTTTCACGGTTTTGTAAGGACAAAAGGCTTTGTTCCTCTAGATAGAACTTATCAAAAGCTTTTGAGGGCTAGAGAGAGAGATGGAATACCTCCCACGGATCAACCATTATAAAGTCTGAGCTTTTGCAAGCTAGATTACACATCTCTAAACGATGTTTTGCAGATAAAAGTCCCTGCACATAACCTGACGGTTTTATTATCTCTAAAGGAGATTGAACAGTAAACAGAAGAACATTGGAAGCTAGAAAAAAAAATTGTTCTTAGTTCCATCACACGTAACATGTCCATTAGCATTGATATTTTTGAAGGAAACTAGAGTTCTCAAGCTGCCTAAATTATACCTTCTTCTTGTATGCATCATTTACAGGGGACATATAGCCTCCAAGAACATGAAATCCCTCCGAGTGTAATGCATCTCTGGCCAGCTCTAATCACAACAAAGAGAACTCATCAGTTCAATAAAAGGGCACATATACATTCGAACAAAAGATCGCGGCAAGATCAATTGACAAGCATCAACTGTGGAAAACTTTGGTCAAACATGAATAACTCAGAAACCTCTAAATTATGCTGTTCATTCTTGTCACATACTAGTTTTATATACCCAAGAATACAAAGCAAACACAATCAGAGGATTGTTACACTGAACAAGTAAACAACAAGGCCTAATCTAAGACTTTTTCGACTATAATAAAAAGTGTCGGATTTTCCCAACGAAACCAATTACACACTGATCACAATTCCTCAAAACTGTGCCAACTTCTCACATTGATCAAATATGAAACTCGTTTATAAGCATTGGAACATTGAGTTCAGTAACTGATATAGTAGAAAAGCTTACCAAACATGCGTAAATGCATGAAAGTTGGAGGATTGAAACTCCCAGTTGCCACAAGCACGACACAAGTTCTGTCCCTGAAACAGACAAACGATCGATAAACAAGTCAGCACCCAGAAATGTAAAGTGAATTTGGTGAGAATCTCATCACCATAAACGAAGTCAAACTCAAGAAAAAGCTTTGTAATTTACTCAGGGTTTGGTCCAATTGATAATTTATCGACTGGTAAGGAGACATCCATTGGAATTGGTGATCGAATCTTAGTCCGTGATGATCACTCCGGCGTATGACCAAGGAGAGAGAGAGAAAAAAAGACGATAGATCGAAAATTTCAAACGACGTCGCATTTGTGACACTTACGTCGCCGTTGGGTTTAGTTAAAACGCACCGTGTTGAGGGTTTGTGTGTAAATCCACGGTGGAATTTTTATTTTAACATTATGGAAAATAAGGTCCATTAAGGGACATCCGATAAAAAAGGAAAAGGGGAAAATGAAAATTTTATTCCAAAAATTTTGAAATTCAAATCCGCGCTAATACTCTCTCTCTCTCTCTCACTCAAATCTGGAGAGTAGGTCGACGGCGATGTTTTCCGTCAGGGAGAACCCTAGAGGGACGGCGAATGTAAATATGGAGAATCTATTCGCTCAGATCTTTGAGAGGAAGAGGCGAATCGTCGAGCAGGTCAAGCAACAAGTAGATCTCTTTGACCAGCAATTAGCCTCCAAATGCCTACTTGCGGGGGTCTCCCCTCCGTCCTGGCTCTGGTCTCCGTCTCTGCCTTCCCAAACTTCCGGTATTGGGTTCACTCGTGCTCAATTTCATTGTTGATTCTCAACGCAATGTCCCGTGGTGCTCAATTTCCTTTGTTTCCGCTAATTGGAGAAAATTAATATTATTCTTTGGTTTTACGGATTAATATTTATAGATTCCTTCTTTTCGTCAACGCATTTAGTGGGATTGATGCTTGCGTAGGATTTGATATGTTTGTAAGGCGTATTAGCATAAGCTTAATTTGATATGTTAGGGTTCGTAATTCAATGTCGAATTTAATGTGATAGATTATAGATTATAGATTATTTTCTCATTTTTTAGGCTCTGGTATGAGTAATGGCTAGCTTGTTGAAACTATCGACTTAAGCATTCCGTTAACGCTTGTATATTTGTTTCAATTATGGTTGTAGGGAAGAGTTTCTGTTGGCTATTCTTATTTTGATATTTGTTTTTATGTATACAGAGTTGAATAAGGAGGAGATTATCTCTGGACTTCTATTTCCTCCGTCAAGACCTTCCATCATCTGTCCTAGCGGCCGTTTCTTTCCATACCAACAGCCCGTCAGTTTTCTTGCTGACAGCGTAGTACGACAAGACCTGACATCTGTGGTGAATAACTCTTTAGATGAGCAGTTGCTTGAAGAAGAAGAGCAACACCATCTCTCAAACAACTTTGTCAGACGCGTTTCAAATCATTCTCACGAGCAGGATGCTAAAATTGCGTCTCCTAGAGATGTCCATGAGGAGGAACGATTGCCAGAAAGTGTCTCAACCGGTTTCAGAGTGGATCAAAGTTGTCCGTCTCCTGAACAATCTCAGAATCAGAGAGTGGAAAATAGTCTTGATGCTATATCTCCTGGACGAAGCCGACAAGGGAAAATGGTTCCCAAAAGTGTCTCAACTACTGGTTGTGAGCGGAACAGAACATCTCCCGGATATTGTCAAAGTGAAGCTGAACCAAACACTTGCCTTGACCCTGGGTTACCACTTGATAAGATTCAGAGATCCAAGTCACGTCAAAAAGCTTTGGAGCTTCGTAGTAGTGCCAAAGCTTCGAGAAGCCGTTCAAACTGTAGAAATGAGCTCAAACCTTCTCCCGGTGGATATATAGGCCTTGAGATTGCTTCTTTAAGGTCCGACAGTGTTAATGAAATAAATTTATTTAGGCATGAGGAGAACGATGAAAGTTGTCCAGACGTAGAGAACAGCAATTCTCAAGGTAAAGGACATCAGTGTATTAAGTTTAGCTCAACTATAGAGTCTTCTACCCCACATCAGAAAGTGGTTTCGGTGCCAAAAGCTTCCAGTGGGGATGTTTCTGCTTCTGTTGTACCAGCATCTCTACTCGAGTCTGGTCATGTAAACGAAATGAATGTATTACAAACCATTGAGACAATTGATGAACTGTCTGTCAAAGTAGATGAGCAAGTGGATGATTCCCAAAGCAGAAGTTGCAATGAAACAGCTTATCTCGATGGAGGTACGAGATCTAAATCCTCAAGTCAAAATAGCTCCAAGAGGAAACATTTAACGTCTAGCAACTCCTTTTCGGGTGACATTCGGTCTAGAAATTCAAATCCCTCTCACAGGGTAGATCATGAAGTAGAATTACCCCAGGCAATACCTCTCACTAATGAAGTTTCTATGGTGACAGATCCTGGAACGAGCATCTTTCAGTCTGAAATCAAAACTAGATCTAGCAGTATTGATCGAGGGAATAAATCCAAGACTGAGCATTCAGGCTCTGTTGAGTCTCCTTCAGCTGACCTGGAGTCAAGATATTCAATTTCATTACTTCAAGGTGGCGATGTAAAGGAGTCGCTGATTTCCTCGACTATTGCTGTTGAAGGTTTGGTAGTTGAAAATATTACCAGCGATGATCAAGCAAAAGAAAAGGCTGAAGGTGTAAAAGAGTCCCTGACTCCCTCTACTATCGATGTTGAATGTAGTAATGCTCGAGGAAATAGATCCAAGACCAAGCATTCAGGCTCTGTTGAGTCTTCTTCAGTTGACGTGGAATCAAGACATTCAATTTCATTACTGCAAGGTGGCGATGTAAAGGAGTTGCTAATTCCCTCTACTATTGATGTTGAAGGATCGGTTGTTGAATATATCAGCGACGATCAATCAAAGGAAAAGGGTGAAGATGTAAAAGAGTCACTGATTCCCTCTACCAGGGATGTTGACGGTTTAGAAGTTGAAAATATTACCAGCGACGATCAATCGAAAGGAAAGGGTGAATGTGTTGACACTAACAGATGTTCAAGTGCTGGAAGGGTCAGCCAAACTGGCATATCCACAGACGAGACAACATTTGCGGGTGCAATCCAAGACTCTACACCCAAGACCGAGCTCATGGGATTTGTTGAATCCGCTTCAGTTGAACTGCAGTCGAGACCCTCAGCAATGCAATCAGACGATGAAAGTGTATTGTTGAAGCCTGTTACTGCTACTGGTGAAACTTTATTAGTGGAGGGAGATAACGCTGGTGAATCAATTGAAATTAGCAGTACTTCAAAATATAGAAGTTTAAGTCAAACTGACATCACGGTAGTTGAGCCAGCGGTGCTTGAATCTATTTTTCAGGAAAGCGGTACTCTAGAAGACTTGATTGACCATTCTAGTTGTGGGTCAAAGGTGCAGCGGCTGCAGGGTTCATTGACCAAAGCGGGGAGTAACCAATGCCATGGAAGATTGAGTACGCCAAGAAGCTCAGCCATTAACGAGGATTCAGCAAATGAATATAAGGCTCTTTCTGTTGGCTCTGATCGTAAATCGGAGGACAAACAGCTTGAAGTTAGAGCAGAAAATTTATCATTGAGATCCCATGATCTCGCTGCTTTTGTGAAGCCTGAATCACCCCTTTTTGATGATAATGAAGAACGCAGCGTGGATGAGATTCCAATGAAAAGTCGAGAAAAATCTACAATAAAGAAGGTTCCAACACCAGCATCCGCCGCACGGGTGTTAGATGTTCCATCTCTCACTGATTCTGAAGTAGATCTCTCGGCAGACAATGAGATGAGTGACATTGAAGATCATAATGGCTTTAAGAAAGAAATGGTATCAGAAGCGGAATCGCCTGCAAGCTATACTGCCTTAAGAGTGGGTGAAAATGAACCTCCAGAGTCATATACATTAACTGGTCAGATAGATGCATTGAAAAAGAGACCTCAACTTGGAATATCCTCTGACGAAGGTGTTCTCCCAATTGAAAGAAATATAGCATGTACAGAAACAGGTGAATCTCATGGTCAAGAGAGCTCTATACAGGAATTTTTCTGCTCTAGTTCTTCCATGGAGGGTTCCCAACTGCAGAATAAACGGAGAAGAACCCTGGACAGGCTAACTAGTACAGAGCCTTCGTCAAGCCCAGGGGTGAATATTCTTTCCTATGTCTTGGGACAGTTTACTATATGAGTCTCTTAAGCACTCTGTCCTTCCAAATGTTACTAAAATGGTTTTTTGAATCATGGCTTTTTATATATTGCAGGGAGACATTCTCGATTCAGATTCTGTTAGGGAAACAGTAAATCATAGTGAGGAAGCCGCATGTCACAACCTCAATGACTATGATGTCGAGTTACAGAAGATAATTGGATCTGCAGCTTCAGATCACTATGGAGTTGAGTTGCAAAAGATGATTGGATCTGCATCGTCAGCTGATTTACGGTTTGAAGAGGTATGTTCTGTATTTCTCATTCGTCTTAAGTTTTGTAAATAGTAATATTTCTCTCCTGAAAATAAGTGTAGCCGCTCAATTTAGAAATATATCTTCATTGCTTGCTGTAAAGGGAAATAGACAATCATACTTCACCTGAAAATCTCATTCTAGAGTTTAATGCCGTAGTATGAAAAATCAATGTCTCAACTTATCCGTGCTCATCTTTGTATGTCTTTGTTGGTATGACTATATACATTGTCTGCCACGAGATTAAACTACAGTACAGCTCAAGCTGTTTGCATAATTTTTCTCGTGGTCTGTAATGTGTTATTAACCGAAAACGGATATTTACAGGGTTTCCTATTCAAGGAAGCTGGGTTGATGAGTTCTGCTTCGCTTTCCTTCAGACCAGAACAGCGAAGTGTACAAAGGAGTCATATTGCTTTAAATCAGGGATTTAAAACAGAAAATATGGACTTTTTGCCATTTGTTGGAGAAACCTCTCATCCATTTGCTAGTTGCGTTGTCCGCGGTTCCGATTGTTCTCCCTGTTTATCACCCTTGGGTTTGACAAGCGCAGACGATGGAAGCCCCCCTATTTTGGAGGGCTTTATAATCCAAACCGATGATGAAGGTGAAAGCGGTTCCAAAAACCAGATAAAACATGACAGCTTTCAACTTCCAAGAACTACAGCAGAAAGTGCAACCATGATAGAGCAGATTCGCAAGTCTGCTTGCAGAGCAACTCCGTCATTACATCGGACTAAAACATTTAAGTTCAATGGAAAACTGGACTTGGATCAGTCCGTTTCAACTGAGTTGCATGATGGCCTGTTTTTCAGTCAGAATCTCGAGGATAGCTCTGTCTTTGATAACTTGGGGATTGACCATGACTATACGGGAAATTACACTGACTGTCTGCCTTTTCCTGGTTCTGGCTCATCTGCTGATGCTAGGAATCCTCGTACGTCTCCAACTGGGAAGTTGTGGTATAGAAGTTTGCAAATGTCTTCCAGTTCAGAGAAGCGGGGAAGTCAGACACCAGACCTACCTTGCATTAGCGAAGAGAATGAGACCGTGGATGAGGAGCCTGGAAACGTATGTGCCAACACTCCAAAGTCTATGATCTCAGAGAAGCGAGGAAGTTCAATTCCGGACCTTCCTTGCATAACTGAAGAGAATGAAAACATAGATGAGATACCCGAAGCTATCAATGAAGTATCTGATTTCGGAAGGGAGAGTGTCTCTGCTGAGAGGAGACCTCTTGCTGATGTGAATGAAGACCCTATGAAATTTCTTTCATCTGTCTCTAAAGCTAAAATTCCACTTGATAGACAGAGTCTAGATTCTGTCAATACTGCATTTAGCTTTTCCTCTACGTGCAACAACAGTGTCAAAAGTAAAGCGGGAAGGCAGAAGGGTGGTAGCCGAAGATTCACGGGTAAAGGTAAAGAGAATCAAGGTGGAGCAGGTGCTGGAAGAAATGTTAAACCGCCTAATACCAGGTTCAGTAAGGCTAAGTTGTCTTGTAACTCGAGTTTGACAACTCTAGGGCCGCGATTACCAGAAAAAGAGCCGCCTAGGCACAACAACATTGTTTCCAACATCACTTCGTTCGTTCCACTTGTGCAGCAGCAAAAACCACCAGCTGCACTAATTACAGGTAATTGTTTTCTTCGTCCAGTAGAAAGCATTTGATATTACAAATTAATTTGAGGTATTAGTTTACCGTCAAGAGTTACTTATTTGTCTGAATTAACCCTGTCTATATGTCCCTAGGCAAGAGGGATGTCAAAGTAAAGGCCCTAGAAGCCGCTGAGGCTTCAAAACGGATTGCCGAACAGAAAGAAAATGACCGCAAGATGAAGAAAGAAGCTATGAAGCTTGAGCGGGCAAGGCTGGAACAAGAAAATCTGAAAAAGCAGGAGATGGAGAAGAAAAAGAAAGAAGAAGAGCGAAAGAAAAAGGAAGCGGAAATGGCTTGGAAGCAGGAGATGGAAAAGAAAAAGAAAGAAGAAGAGAGGAAAAGGAAGGAGTTTGAAATGGCGGATAGGAAGAGGCAGAGGGAGGAAGACAAAAAAATGAAGGAAGCTAAAAGACAGCGAGTTGCAGAAATGCAGAGACAACAAAAAGAGGCTGATGAGAAAATGCAAGCTGAAAAAGAACTGAAAAGACAAGCTATGGTAAGACACCCTCTTCGTGTTTTGTTCTTATAAACTTTGTTTGACTAATGTGATGTACGCGTTTTCCTAAATGAAAGAAAATTGACATTGTAGGATGCGAAGATAAAAGCACTAAGGGAACTTAAAGAAGAGCAAAGTAATGCTAAGAAAACTCGAGGGCAGACGAATGCTAGGATCACTGAAGTGAGATCAAAGAGTAATTCCAGCGACGATACCAATGCTTCAAGAACCTCTAATGATGATGATTTTAAGGTACAAGTTTGTAATCTTTCAGAGCCTTGGAGTTAGTCAGATATGATACCAATCTTAAGACATAACAAGACTTGTGCTTATAGGTAATAAGCAATCAATGGAAAATGTCTGAAGAGTCTTACGACATCTCTCCATACAAATGCTCAGACGACGAAAATGATGAGGAAGACGACTATGACAACATGTCGAACCAAAAATTTGTTCCTTCTTGGGCCAGGTTTGTTATCTAAACTGATTCTCTCATTCTTTAATGTTTCAATTCTCATTAGTCATTAACATTTGCTTACCCTCAAAGCTTCTTGTTTACGCAGCAAGAGCAATATTCTTCTCACTGTCATTTCGCAGCAAAACCGTGATCCCTATATTACTTTCCCTGCGAAAAGCTTCCCCAATCTAACCCAAGGTAAAATCTCTCGGTTAACACTTTCAACATATAAAAAAAGTTCCCTAGTTTTCGCCGTAATTTATTTTCGATATTTGCAGTTCTTTTGCCTCGAAAGTTCCGATCGCAATAGCATAAATCACGAGGAGCCAAACTCAGATTCTCAGAGAAAGTAAGACTTTGTGTTTCAAGTTCCTTTTCTTTTTGCAGGAAATGAGTAACAAAAACCTTTATAGAGTAGTTTGTGAATACACTTTCGTTGTGCTTAACCTATTGTATGAAATTATGCTATTATCAAAAATCGAATCTGTCAAGATTCCTTTTTGCTTTTGTAAGGATTAGTGATGGGTAATGTAATAATCAATTAGTCATCCCACTGACGTTCACATTCATACATAACGGCTACTTCTAATTTTATATACATTCTTAGGTTCTGTGGATTCTCTCCTAGTGGAATGAGCCAGGTGGTGAAAGCAAGAGATTTGTACATTTTCAATATAACCAAATTTTGACTATTTTGTTTAATGTCGATTTCTTTAGAATAACTTTTTGGAACACGATCGCTTATTTATATTATACTACTGACGAAATTCGAAACTTAGATAAACCAGTAAAAGTTATGGGACATAACTAGGTCATAGGGTCCTTTGCACTCACTATTGCACAACACACACAAAAATGCTGATTAACTAAGTAACATATGTGTTTACTGAGATACATTTGTGATCCAAAATGAGTAAACAAAATGCTGGTAAACAGTAAACAGTCAACCATAGTCGGTGAGTCAAATTTGACTTGTCATTATTAGTAGACAGATGAATAAATAATGAATTTAAATGAAGTAAAAGATAACATTCCATCGTTCATATTCAATGCACGTGGTGGCGCCATAGACATTAGACAATTCCATTAAAACGGTCAGTTTTGATTTTTGCGTCCCATTTACAAGGCCCCACCCGACCCGCTCCTCAGACTCTTAACGATCCCCAAACACGGCGTCGTATATTGGGTTCCATCCTAATAACCGTTGCCAAACCAAAATTACAAACAAACCCTTATCTTCTTCATATCAATTCGAACCCATTTTCCCACCACAGTACCAACAATCTCTCTCCTCTCTTCTCTCTCTCTCTCTCATGTCTCCTTCAAGAAAGCTTCTTGTTCTCTTCTTCGCATGGATAGCTATCTCCATGGAGAAACTAATCTCCGTATCCGCAGATAACGTCAACTTCACCTTCAAATCCTTCACGATACGAAACCTCACGTTCCTCGGCGACTCCCACCTCCGAAACGGCGTCGTCGGACTCACGAGAGAGCTCGGCGTTCCCGATACGAGCTCCGGAACCGTCATATACAACAAACCGATCCGTTTCTACGATCAAGACTCGAACACCACGGCGTCTTTCTCAACTCACTTCTCCTTCTCCGTCCAAAACGTGAACCCAGATTCCTCCGGCGACGGCCTCTCTTTCTTCCTCTCTCACGACAACGACACCTTAGGAAGTCCCGGCGGATTCTTGGGCCTCGTCAACTCCTCTCAGCCGATGAAGAATCGTTTCGTCGCAGTCGAGTTCGACACCAAGTTGGATCCTCACTTCAACGACCCGAGCGGGAATCACGTAGGCGTAGACGTTGATAGCTTGAACTCAATCGCCACTTCGGATCCAACGGCAATCGATTTGAAATCTGGGAAGTCAATCACTTCTTGGATTGATTACAAGAACGATATACGTTTACTGAACGTTTTCTTGAGTTACACAGATGTAATAGCCACAACGAAGAAGCCAGAGAAGCCTCTTTTATCAGTGAACATCGATCTTTCTCCGTTTTTACACGGTGAGATGTATGTTGGATTCTCTGGCTCAACAGAAGGAAGCACAGAGTTTCATCTGGTCGAGAATTGGAGCTTCAAGACGTCCGGGTTTCTTCCTGTGAAATCGAAGTCTAACCATCCTCACAACGTTTCGGATAGCTCTGTGGTTCCTGTGGCTATACCTCGTTCAACAAGCAAGAAGAAGCGTCATAAGCACAATCTCGCTCTTGGGTTTGGTATTTCTTGTCCAATCTTCTTCTGTGTAGCTCTCTTGGTGTTTGGATACGTAACTTTGAAGAAGTGGAAAGGTGTGAAAGCAGAGAAAGAGCTCAAGACGGAGCTAATCACAGGTCTTAGACAGTTTAGCTACAGAGAGCTTTACGCAGCTACAAAAGGGTTTCACTCGAGTAGAGTCATTGGACGAGGAGCGTTTGGGAATGTTTACAGAGCCATTTTTGTTTCGTCTGGAACGATCTCTGCTGTGAAAAGATCGAGGCATAACTCGACGGAAGGTAAGACCGAGTTTCTAGCTGAGTTATCGATCATTGCTTGCTTGCGGCACAAGAATCTTGTTCAGCTGCAAGGTTGGTGTAACGAGAAGGGAGAATTGCTTCTTGTTTATGAGTTCATGCCTAATGGAAGTCTTGATAAGATTCTGTATCAAGAGTCAGAAACAGGAGCTGTGTCTCTTGATTGGTCACATAGGCTGAACATAGCGATTGGTTTGGCTTCGGCGTTATCTTATCTTCACCATGAATGTGAGCAACAAGTGGTTCACAGAGACATAAAGACGAGCAACATTATGCTTGACATAAACTTCAACGCAAGGCTCGGCGATTTCGGTCTCGCTAGGCTCACTGAGCACGATAAAAGCCCTGTCTCGACGTTGACCGCTGGTACGATGGGGTATCTCGCACCAGAGTATCTCCAATACGGGACTGCGACTGTGAAAACAGATGCTTTTAGCTACGGAGTGGTAATTCTAGAGGTGGCTTGTGGGAGAAGGCCAATAGATAAAGAACCGGAGAGTCAAAAGACTGTGAATCTAGTGGATTGGGTTTGGAGGTTACACAGTGAAGGAAGAGTTCTCGAAGCTGTGGATTCGAGATTGAAAGGCGAGTTTGATGAGGAAATGATGAAGAAGCTGTTGCTCGTTGGGCTTAAGTGTGCTCATCCAGATAGTAATGAGAGACCATCTATGAGACGTGTCCTTCAGATACTGAACAATGAGGTTGAGCCTACTCCGGTTCCAAAGATGAAACCTACACTGTCTTTCTCTTGTGGGTTAAGTCTTGATGATATCGTTTCAGAAGATGAAGAAGGAGACAGCATAGTGTACGTTGTATCTTAGAATTTCTTTTAATTCTTTCGTTTGAAATTTCATTTGATTTGTATAACAATGTGTGGCCTTTGGTTCAATGAGTTTATATTGAACGATTAGGTTTTTGAAATCATATAAACCCCATCTCAGAATCCAGATCAAAAACCTCATCTATTATTACAGAGTACCAGAGCAAAACCAGTTTCAAGATCATTGATGATTGATAATCAAAGGTTTCTCATTTCATAAAATCAATCTCAGAATCCGCTTAAGCAAAAAAAAAAAAAAAGAGTTTCAGAGTATTAATACAGAACTATCAAAACAAACTCTAGTTCCAAGTTGATGAAGAATGGGAAGTAAATAAAGGTCTTGATGTTCGTCCTGTTACTCCTGTATGTGTCCTAATGAAAGAAAAATAAACCGGTCTGGTTTACATATATATATCCCTCACGAAAACAGAAGCTGTGAATGAAGACATCACCAAGTTATTTACCTTCTTGGATATTGAAGAAACCTTGTTGAAGCAATCAGAGCATCTATATAGTGTGTGTATACACCACTTACGCTCACACGATCACATACATCACAATAATGTGTGCGATGATGGTGGCAGAAGTAAAGAGAGCACACTCCCGACAAGGGCAAAACTTTCTTTTTGCTAATCCCGGGTTGTGCTCTCTTTCTTCTGTCAACATTTTCTCATCATCTTCTCCGGGAGGAAGAAGAAAGAAAGTGTGACGTGCGGCGTAAGTAAGCAGTGACGGTGGGTCTGTGGCTCTGATTTATAGTGGGGGAATGAGATTACTGGTTACAACCAGTGACAGCAGGTGGAGACTGGCTATAGTGGGTGAAAGAGAAAAGGAAGCTGAAAATGGTCCTGAGATAACTTACAGTCATGAAACTGGAAGTTTCTACAAAATCAGAGATTCTCCCTTTAACTCTCCTACCTTTTCGCTTTCACATTAATTATTTGTTTCTCTTTTCTGATTATATAAAAAAACTACATTGTTCATTTTTATTGATGTTTAAGAGTTTTATTAGGTACAATAAAGTCACATACTTCTCCAGTTTCCCTTTGAAATCATAAGAGACTCGACATGACATTTCACATGAAGAAACAAAATATAAAGTTATTGTCAATGCGACGACGTTGTTTGTTTGCAAGCTTTACATGATCTAATTTGTTTGTACCTTTTTGACAAAAGAAAAATGTGCAATTTAATATTAAAATTTGTTGCTATGGTTGAGCCTATAAATTACTCCATAGATTGATATGATAAAAGAAATGCATATCGTTGTAATGTGTTATTTAACAAGTTAACAAATTAAGGGATATTCACGTTTAAAAAAATGGAGTACTCGTAAATCAACCACGCGTGAGAGTCGGAAGTTGCTATCACCTAATTGAACAAGCCAAAACTTTAAGTCGTCATCGACATTTCACCTACCCTACGCTCCTGCTGTTTAATCTCAGCCGTCCGTCAACACGAGACCTTCATCCTTCAAGTTGCGGGACCCGCCATTATCACGTCAAATTACACACGTGTTAAATTTACACGTTCAACACGGGCTTATACCAACAGGCCCATTTGATATATAACGGGCCTTTATAACTTTTGGCCCAACGATGTTTCCAGCTTATTCCACCGGTGGCGAGAGTGTGAGAGAATACAGGCGAAGGAGGTGAAACATTTTGAATTGAACTGACCGGTACGAAGAAGAAGCAGCCATGTCCGGTTTCTCGAGCTTATTTCATCACAGAAGTGGAGCAGCCTCCCTGTTGCGACTCAGTTCTTCGAAACTGGGATGTTTCTCTCGAGTATGGTTTTCTTCCGGTGTTGTAAAACAGTCGAAAGGAGATGACTCTGCTTCTCACCAAGCATGTGGTGTCACTGGTGAGTTCTTTCTTCTATATGAAATCAAACTAATTAAAGGAATGTCGTCTAAATTAAACAATACCAATACATCTTTTACTATGTCTGTATGTCATGATGAATTATACTGTCTTAAGGATTTGTCAGGATTGTAATTGTTCTGTCACCTTAGTAGTGAAGTCTTGGTGGATTTTTGCTGAATCTTTTGGATGGGTTTTGGTAAATATTTGAACTTTTTGGGGTATATGAAACAGGATTTGATATGGAGAAGAGCATATATAACATCCTTACTATTGACCGTTGGGGATCTCTGAATCATATGGATTATAGACAAGCTCGTCTTAGACCAGTTCATGGGAAGCTGGCTTTGAAGTTTCTTAAATGGGTAGTCAAGCAGCCAGGTTTGGAGCCTGACCATCTTCTGCAGTTGTTTTGTATCACTACGCATATACTTGTTAGAGCTAGAATGTATGACCCTGCAAGGCACATCTTGAAGGAGTTGTCTTGGATGAGTGATAAACCAAGCTTTGTTTTTACTGCTTTGATGACCACGTACCGGCTCTGCAATTCAAACCCTGCTGTTTTCGACATCTTGATTCGAGTGTATATGAGAGAAGGCATGATTCAAGATTCTCTGGAGATATTTCGCTTGATGGGTCTTTACGGGTTCAACCCTTCTGTTTATACGTGTAATGCAATGCTAGGTTCCATTGTAAAGAGTGATGGGGATGTGTCAGTCTGGTCTTTCTTGAAGGAAATGCTCAAGAGGAAGATTTGCCCCGACGTGGCTACCTTCAATATACTAATTAATGTGCTCTGTGCTGAAGGAAACTTTAAAAAGTCGCGTTATCTCATGGAAAAGATGGAGAAGAGTGGTTATTCCCCAACTATAATTACTTACAACACTGTGCTCCATTGGTATTGTAAAAAGGGAAGATTTAAGGCTGCTGTGGAGCTTATAGATCACATGAAGTCGAAAGGGATTGACGCAGATGTATGTACATATAATATGATTATCCATGACTTGTGCAGAAACAGTAAAAGTGCCAGAGGTTATTTGTTGCTGAGGAAAATGAGGAAGAGGATGATTCACCCCAACGAAGTCACGTACAATACGCTGATTAACGGTTTTTCTAATGAAGGAAAGGTTCTCATTGCTCGTCAACTTTTGGATGAGATGTTAACCTTTGGACTTTTTCCGAATCATGTTACTTTCAATGCTTTGATTGATGGATATATCAGTGAGGGAAACTTTAAAGAGGCTTTGAAGATGTTTTATATGATGGAAGCGCAAGGCCTTATACCTACTGAAGTTAGCTATGGGGTACTTTTAGATGGGTTGTGCAAGCATGCAGAGTTTGATCTAGCGAGAGGCTTTTACATGAGAATGAAGAGAAATGGGATCTCTGTTGGGCGAATAACATATACTGGAATGATTGATGGGTTATGCAAAAATGGTTTATTAGATGAAGCAGTTGAGATGCTTAATGAAATGAACAAAGATGGTATTGATCCCGATATTGTGACATACTCAGCACTTATAAATGGATTTTGCAAGGCGGCGAGGTTTAAAGCTGCTAAGGAGATAGTGTGTAGAATTTACCGAGCTGGTCTTATTCCAAATGGCATCATATACTCAACGCTGATATACAATTATTGCAGGATGGGGTGCTTACAGGAAGCTTTTAGAATTTATGAAGCTATGATCCTCGAGGGGCATACTCCAGACCATTTCACGTTTAATGTACTTGTCGCGTCACTATGTAAAGCTGGTAAAGTGGGGAAGGCGGAAGAATTTATGCGTTGCATGATAAGTGATGGTATTTTTCCTAACGCGGTTAGCTTTGATTGTCTTATCAACGGGTATGGAAGCTCGGGTGAAGGGCTAAAAGCATTCTCTATATTTGATGAGATGACGAAAGTAGGTCATCACCCAACGTTCTTCACATATGGTAGTCTGCTCAAGGGATTATGCAAAGGCGGTCATTTGAAAGAGGCAGAGAAGTTTCTGAAAAGCCTCCATGATGTTCCTGCAGCTGTTGATACTGTAATGTACAACACACTACTCACTGCGATGTGTAAATCAGGGAACTTGGACAACGCTGTGTGTCTTTTCGGTGAGATGGTGCAGCGAAACATTCTGCCTGACAGTTTTACATATACCAGTCTTATCTCTGGGCTGTGTAGGAAGGGCAAGACTGTTATTGCCATACTTTTTGCTAAGGAAGCTGAGGCTCGAGGTAATTTACTCCCCAACGAGGTGATTTATACTTGTTTTGTGGATGGTATGTTTAAGGCTGGCCAGTGGAAAGCAGCTTTTTACTTTCGGGAGCAAATGGAGAAACTTGGCCTTACCCCTGATACAGTCACAACAAACGCAATGATTGACGGTTACTCAAGGATGGGGAAAATAGAGAAGACGAATGACCTTCTTTCTGAAATGGGGAACCAGAACTGGGGTCCTAATCTGACTACCTACAATATCCTCTTGCATGGGTATTCAAAGAGGAAAGACATATCAGCGACCTTTAAGCTGTATAGATCCATGATACTGAACGGCATTTTACCTGACAAGCTCACTTGTCATTCTTTTATTCTCGGGATGTGTGAATCCAACATGTTGGAGATTGGTCTTAAAGTCTTGAAAGCATTCATATGCCGAGGTATTGAAGTTGATAGGAGTGCGTTCAACATGCTAATCTCCAAGTGTTGTGCACATGGAGAGATCAGCAAGGCATTTGATCTAATTAATGTCATGAGCTTACTGGGAATCTCCCTTGATAAAAATACTTATGACGCCATTGTAAGTGTCCTCAACAGAAACCATAGATTTCAGGAATCTCGCATGGTTTTGCACGGAATGTCGAAGCAAGGTTTATCTCCTGATTGTACCAAATACATTAGTCTACTTAACGGTCTTTGTAGAGTGGGAGATATAAAGACTGCGTTTACGTTGAAGGATGAGATGATAGCACATAAGATATGTCCGCCTAATGTGGCTGAGAGTGCAATGGTGAGAGCGCTTGCAAAATGCGGTAAGGCTGAGGAAGCTACGCTGCTTCTTCGTTCCATGCTGAAAAAGAAGTTGGTTCCGACTATTGCTAGTTTCACTACTCTAATGCACATGTTTTGCAAGAATGGTGACGTTACAGAGGCCCTTGAATTGAGAGTCGTCGTGAGAAACTGTGGCCTAAAGCTTGATCTCGTGTCGTACAATGTCTTGATTACTGGACTTTGTGCTAAAGGTGATATGGTAGTTGCATTTGAACTCTATGAAGAGATGAAGCGAGATGGATTCTTAGCTAATGCGACTACTTACAAAGCTCTCATCAGTGGGATTCTTTCCCTAGGAACTGCATTCTCAGGGACTAATATCATCATGGAAGATTTACTTGCAAGAGGATTCATAACATCTTTGACCTCGTCTCAAGATTCACAAACCTTGAAAATTGTCATGGAGAAGCTGAAGGCCTGGCAGAGTGACAAGAAGGGATAACATCAGAACAATCTTTAACAGTAAATCAAATGATCCCTTTCCGGAAGCAAATGAGCGTTAGGCCTTTCTTTTCTGTAACGCGGTTGGTTCAAAATCCTGATGTTTGTTACTCTCGTTGCTTATTTACGGTTCTCATGTTTTGTGTTTTCTACTTACCAGTTGGTGAAATTTCAGCTTATCACCGTTAAGAGCTGGATGTGCAGGGTCAATGATCTCTAGAGGAACCAGCTAAAAAGCACCCTGAGCTGTCTGATTCACAGTATGCATCTGACGTCATTCTTCACTTCTCTGATTAGCAATTAAGTATGCAATCATAGTTATACTTCTGTTTTCTCTTGTTTCATTGACAGTTCTTGATGTGAGTGCCAACCAGTTCCAGAAGCTCAAGCACTTGAACTTGTGCTGTTATGCAGAACAAGACAAGCAAGACAGTGAAGCGTCGTCTTCACTGACTCTTTTCCCTGACAAATACAACTCAAAAATCATAACCAAAAAAGATCAAAAGTCTTAACTGAGTTTCTTTAAACTCCAGGTGTGTGTGTATAATTGTTGTCTTTACTCCACTTGTATTGAAAGATCTTTATTTGTTTGTTATTTCTTAATCTTCTTTTGTTTTTCCTCTTTACAGAGACAGAGCAGGAAGAGGAACAAACTCTGAATAATAGCTGGAGCCGTGTTGGCAATTCATGTGCTAACTTCACCTGTAAATCAGTCTGGACTCAATTCAGATAATGATTCAGGGAAAATGGGTAATGAAATGCAGAACCATGGAAGAAGCAAAAGGTTCTTCGTCTGTGTGTTTTTGAGGAATCTTTTGATGAAAATATTGTCGGAATGGAGACAGAGAGAAACTGGTTTGTTGTGTTGGGATGGTGTCTGATGGATCTTGATGCAGACAGAATCTAACAGTCCGTCAGATTGCATCACTGGATTTGTTCCATTTTGCAGTACCACTCGTGAGCCTGTAACACAAATAATAATATTATCACTATTATCATATGCTTATCAATGTGTAGATTGTCCGTTAGTCTTCTAACAATTTTTATTGCGTTCATATCAATTCGCGTTTTATATCAATATTGTACAAGAATTGGTTGCACCACCCTTCAGGAACAAATAAAAATATATATGTATGCATGTCACAACTATTACTCAACAAATAATTATAAAATTCACCAAATCTGTATAGTATATTGTTATAGCTTATGTAACTACAGATGTACAAGAAAACTAAAACAGCTAGTGGGTTAAGATATAGTTTTCGGTAGATGATTGATGGCTGATGACATTTAGATTATAATTCTGCCAAATAACAATCGTTGTTAGAAAAAAAAAAAAAAGGTATTATGTACTCATGCCGATTAAAATTAACATAAAAGTAATCATATTTTTATCAACACAAAGAGGCCACTTGATAAATTCTATTACAATGAACAACTTGTGTCATTACTTTGACGAAATCATTTTAGACATCTTTTAAAACTGATGTTTATAAGAAAATAGAAAAAGGGTTAGCCAATTGATTTTGATCACTGAAAAATTATAATTCATATAATTCGAAAAAAATATCTGAAAAAATTAATGATAGAGGACAAAACAGTGCCAGCAAGTCACTTGCTTTGCATCGGTCTGAACCAACATATATGCTCTTAATTAACAGCCGTTAGCCAGCTCATCTTTCCGTTTTATAAACATAAAGACGTCACGTAAGTAGGATTAACTCCGTTTATATAAACCGTTACAGACACCGCACCGAGAAGGCAGAGATAAAAGAGAAAGAGAGAGAGAAGAAGCAAAAAAGAATTTATAGAAAGAAAAGAAAAAAGAGCAAAAAAAAAGAAAGAAAGAGAAAATAAAGAAAAGTCTCTCTCTCTCTCTCTCTCCCTTTTTTTGCTCTCCCAGATTCTCTCTCTCCTGCGATCATTTTTTTTTTCTCTCTCACTTTCCTTGGTTTTCTCGGCGGCTTCATCTCCTTTTCTCCGAATCGTTTTTTTTTGTTTCCATTTTTCTTTGGGATAAATCTTCCTCCTTTCTGCAGACGCCATGTCGGTACGTTAAAAAAATCTCATCTTTTTTTGTAAGAATTTTGTATTGTTTCGTCGATGTATGGCTTGAGGATATATTACCTTCGAATTCGATTTGATGAGTTTGGAGAATTTTAGTTTCATTTCCTAAGTTAGATGCTGTGTTTCATTTTGATCGGAGGGTTTTTGTCTTTTTTCCTTGGCTGAACAATTCTGTCTTAATCTTCGA
Organism: Sisymbrium altissimum; assembly: GCA_900406495.1. Lineage (NCBI taxonomy): Eukaryota > Viridiplantae > Streptophyta > Magnoliopsida > Brassicales > Brassicaceae > Sisymbrium > Sisymbrium altissimum. The sequence goes on from OVBI01000367.1 coordinate 74,950, forward strand.
TATTCGATACCTGAGAGATGTGATGTTGTGTGATTCTGATGAGCTCTTGTCTTGTTGCTGATAATCTTTGTCCTGGATCTCGTTTTTTACTTTTAAAGTTTCGATCTTTGGCTTTTTATTCAATCTGAATATTTGATTGTTTTAGCTTAGATTTATAATCTTTTCAAGGATTGATTTTTCTTTTAGCTTAGATTTTGATCAAGGAAGGGTTCTGGTTTTGGATTTGATATCAATTAGTTCTGTTAAGGAGAAGTTGTCTCGTGTGTTAAGTTTTATATCATTTTTCTCAGATTGTTCTTGATTCATTGATGGTGATGAGGTGTATGAATATTTGTGTGGCATTTGTTTAGGGACCAGGCAAAAGATCTTTTATGCCTTGTGAATTTGTTTGCTTATTTAGAGACAAAGTTATTGATTTCAACTAGTTTCAAAACTTCGTTTTCTTCTCACCTAATAAAAAGGATATTGAAAGTGGATAGGAACTTTTGAATTTTTCGTATGGTTTGTTTTGGTACTCTTTTTGACTTATGGTGTCTAATGTTTGCTTGAAAGTGGAAAGTTGATTAATTTGGGCTATTTGTACAAACCTTTTTTCCTGATACTTGATGGTATAAATGGTTTCGTTAGTTAAGTCCTGATTTCGTATGTGTGCTTTGTGACGCTTTTTCGGTTCGTCTTTGTCTCTATCTCTTCTCTTTTGTGTTTGCTCCCACCTGAGACTTGCTTACAATGGGGAGAGGCTAATTAGTAAGCATTTATCCATTCTATTATCCATGCTGTTCTTCGTTTGCAAGAGTTTAGAGTCTCGTTTTAGAATTGCCATGCACTTAACAACATGTGAATCTACAATCACAATTATCTGATTGGCACAAAAGGGTTACACATTGAGTTTTGAGAATCTAACTTGTTTCTTGATGTTTTGGTTTCACCATTTGGTGTTTGCATGAACAGGACAAAGGTCGTCCCTTGCCGAAGTTTGGTGAATGGGATGTGAATGATCCAGCATCAGCAGAAGGTTTCACAGTGATATTCAACAAAGCTAGGGATGAGAAAAAGACCGGTGGCAAACCCGGATCACCCGGTAAATCCACTGAGGGTCAGGTTAAGTCCGGAGGAGGAGATCCTAGTAAACCTCAGCCTGTAAGTTTCATCTTCTTATTTCTTTGTTGTCTTGTCTCTTTCGAATCATCGTCTCACACAATACGGTCTCTTTGGTTTCAGAAAAAATGGCTCTGCTGCATGCAATCTCCGGCTGTGGACTCTTGACTGACACAAAGATGGATTTGCTTGCTGCGCAAAAAAAAAAGTCATATTGCTTAGACATCTAAAGCAATGTTCTTTTATGTTTTATTGTCTTTCTTGAAAGTACCCACAAAAAAAAAGTTCCTAAGATGATTTGGAGCCCCCCCTTTAGTATCACGATTATGATTCCTTCTTCTTCTTTGAAGTTGTTTGTTCTTCTAAAAATGCTGTAAAATCGTGTTGCCACTTTTATTGGAAAACCAGAAAGAAAAGAAAAAAAACACAGTTACTGTGTCTATATGTAATGATTCTCATGGGTCGTTTTTGGGTTAAATATTTATGGTCTTTTTTTTTTCGAAGTAAATTATGTTGTTCGACCAAAAGAATTCTATCACAGTATATTATGTTGTTCGACCAAAAGAATTCTATCACAGTATATTATGTTTGGGATGTCGACCCTTTTGTTTTGACCTTAATTACTTCAAACAAATTAGTATGTGTTCTTCCTACTCAATTGCCACGAAAATAGATCGATCTCTTGAATGAAAAATCTGCAAACCCTTTGTTCAAGTTGCTCTTAATCGCACAGAGAAGGGAAAACACAAACATGGATCCAAAACACATGGAGAAAGTTGGGTACATTGATGGGCTTTTTACTGGGCATATGCTGGATACTAAGCTAAGGCCTTAATCGATACCGGCGACCTTTTATGTGATCCTCTGAATCTTAAAACAAAAATGCGAAACGTTTTTATCAGGGGTAGATTCTATAAAATTTTCATCTCGTTTCCAATCGATCAAAGTTGCAATAAATTTGAGTTTTGCTTCTTTCCATCAAAGTGAGAGAAAAAATAAAAATAGAAAAAGGTGTGCATCACTGATCAGCACTATCAAGAGTGGTACTCAATTCCCGAGAAGAAAATAATCAAACGGGAACAGAAAACTAAAAGGTTGAAAATTTTAGTGTAAAGCAATTCACCTAATCAGTATGTGATTCATCTGTATATTCATCCTCACTTATTCTGTGCGTACCGTGTGCGTATATATATAGACACATAAATACATAATCAGTTAAGACTTGAGAGTAATCCAAACATCAAGGAAAGATAGAAAAGTTTAAGATATGTCGGCCTCTGACAAAAAGGAATCGTCGGTTTCGTCGTCCCATATTAGCGTCAAAGTCAGAAGTCAGGTATATGAATATACTATAAGTATAGTACATGGTAGATGTAACTACCGTTACATACATATATAGATTAACAATCATTGAGTCTATTTATACGTTAATACAATAATGCTAGGGTTTTAAAAAGAAAACATATATCCGTAAGTTGTCATTTCCACAACTAATATTTCTCCAAAAAGAAAGTTGTTCATCTCCTTAGAATTAGATAGATTAAAATATTGACTATCTAACTTTTTTTTTTTTTGGTGGTAAAATTGACAATTTTGACAATTATTCTTGGTAATATTGACAATTTAACATATTTGCAAATATAATATAACAGGATGATATATGTGTGTTCTTCCGAGTTAAGAGGGACGTTGGGCTCCGTAAGATGATGGAAGCATTTTCCGACAAAGTTGGAAAACCAATGTGTACTTTCGTCTTTCTTTTCGATGGAGTTAAGCTCAAACCCAATCAAACTCCCAATGAGGTGCTTATTATTGGCATATGATTACTTTTCTTGTTTACGGATATTTACTCCATACCATATATATTGAGAAAAGAAAAGTGTTTGCAGCTTGAGCTTGAAGACGGAGATGAAATTGACGCACTTGTCCACCAAACAGGAGGACTCAGCTTCTGTTATCGCGAGCAGCAGCACTATCTGAGCTATTAGTATAGATTAGTACGGTTCGCAAAATATTTTTATTAAATCTTTATCTAATTGTATTCACATATTTTCCAATACAAAAGTTGGTTATTGATCAACGTTTATTAATAAAGGGAGAGTAAGTCATCATGGACAAGTGTTTTTTTTTAAACAAAAACTTTGATGTACGATTTTAAACTAAAATCTTTAGTTATTCGATTGAAAAGTTATTATTTATAAAGATCTGAGTTAAGCATATACTTTCAACTCCATTTACTCTTCGGAATTATAGGAAACAAAATATTGTATTATATATATAATGTAATAAATCGATAGAGATAGGCATTACTAATCTGGAAAGGTAAATGACTAAATGTTTCGTTCTCGAAAGAAAATTGCAACAAAGAAAAGAGGTGGAGATTTTATTTCTATCGTATTAAATGTGAAATATCATATATACCAAAAAGTACAAGAACAAATCATTGTCAATATGATCATCCTTGGAGACCTTGGCCCCGTTCTGACTAGTCAATATATAACAAAATGTATATAATTAGATCTATTTTTTAGCCTTACATGTCGTCTAGTTCACGTGCGAAATACTTTTATTTGCCCATCAAGCTCCACGCAATTTTTGTTTTTTTTTTCTTTCTCTTCTTTCCGAATTTACGAATTTGCTCGTAATTATATGGGTTTGGACCATAGCATATGAATAACGAAAGATAATTTAAAATATCAAATAAACACTTTTGAACGATATACTTTCTCTGCAGTTACCACCTAGTAACTTTTTGTATTTGACACACTTTAAGTCCAATCATTTCATAACAAAAATCGTATGCACTCGATTAAGACCATATAGCAATAATAAAGTTTTTATGGAATCTTAAGAGAAATTACGGTAGCACAAAAAAACGTTAAATAAAGTAAACTAGAGATTTACTCGCCGTCCAAATAAACAGTTCACCAATGACCAACCAAAAGCTGCCATTTGTCAACCGAATACACTTCCCCTTCTTGTCCCTCTCTCCTCTCTGTCTGTCTCTCTCTCTTTCTCTCTCCTCGCCACTGACTTTGCTCTCTGATTAACAGAAGAATTTGAAACTTCGTCTCTTCCAAAGCTCAAACCTTTTCATCTCTTTCCCTTTCATAGACGTCGAGACTGGAGATATCTTTTAGTCTCGATCGTCTTTTCTTTTCTCTTCTCTCTCTGAGAAATTATATAAATAAATAAAAATCGATCCTTTAGATTCTTTCCTTGAGTTTCTTGGCGCGGCTTCGGTTTAACGTTTCTGGGTTTCATCTTCTTGACTCAGGAAACGAGAAAAGATCAGGTACGACGAATTCGATAGTTTTGGTCATCGCTTGTTTTGTGGGAGATATCTTCTCCGTCGTCTTTAGAGGTTGAAGAGAGAAGCTTCATATTTTGTTTTAGATTAGCCTCTTTGATTATTGATTGATAGGATCTCGGTGCCGAGTCTTGATGATTGGATTTGAGCAGATTAATTAAAAAAGGGAAAGCCTTTAATCTCTTTATTAACCTTTCCCTTAATAACCTGTTTGTTAGGGTTTTGGTTTATTCCGTATGTGTACTGTTGTTGATATTGGTTAATTTGCTTAATTACCCCCATTAATGGAATCGTTACTAAATCAAAAGAGAACTCTGTGTGTGTCTCTCTCTCTTGTCTGTGTGTGTTATTAGGTGGTGAGTCTTGTGTTTTCTTTTCAGGTCTTTGTGGCTTTGTAAAGAAAGAAAATGCAAAATGGTTGCTAAGAAAGGACGTAGAGATTCTTCAGATTCTTCTCCGATTGTGGAGGTTGGAGAGATTGACACAAGTTCTCCTTTTCAATCAGTTAAAGATGCTGTTAATCTTTTCGGTGAAGCTGCCTTTTCTGCTGAAAAGCAGCCGCTCATTCGAAAAGCCAGTCCTCAATCCGCTGAGGTAAAACTTTCGTCAATTTTTTATACAGTTTGAGTGAAGTTAAGAGGTTCTGAGTTGAGTCTTGTGGTTTGCAGAAAGTTTTGGTGAAGCAAACAGAGCTTCACTTGGCGCAGAAAGAGTTGAACAAGTTAAAGGAACAGCTTAAGAATGCTGAAACAATCAGAGAGCAAGCGCTGAGTGAGCTCGACTGGGCCAAAAAAACTGTTGATGAGCTTACTCGTAAGCTTCAAGTGGTTAATGAATCTAGAGATTCTGCGAATAAAGTGACTGAAGCTGCTAAGACTCAGATCAAAGAAGCGAAACCAGGGACTGTTTCTGTGTCTAGTAGTGATGCGCACACTCAGGATATGGAACAGTATGGGATGGTATGCAAGGAGCTTGATACAGCGAAGCAAGAGCTGAGAAAAATCCGTCAGGTTTCTAATGAGATTTCGGAAACAAAGAGTGTTGCTCTAACCAAAGAAGAGGAAGCTAAGGAAGTGACTAAATTTTATTCTGAGAAGATTGAGTTGCTTGTAAAGGAAATAGCAGCTGTTAATGAATCGGTTGAACAGACTAAGCTTGCGTGCTCTCAAGCCCGAAAAGAACAGTCTGAGATATTTGCAGAGAAGGAGATTCAGCAGCAATCGTATAAGGCTGGCATGGAAGAATCTGCAAAGAAACTGCTTGCTTTGAAGAACGAGTTTGACCCTGAATTTGCGAAAAAGCTTGAAGCGCAGTTGACTGAGACATATAACGAGATAGATGAATTGCAGAAGCAAATGGAGACTGCGAAAGCATCGGATATGGATTCTGTTAATGGCGTGAGTTTGGAGTTGAACGAAGCAAAGGGTTTACTCGAGAAGTTCGTGGAGGAAGAGAAGTCTTTGCAAGAGTCAGTGGAATCTCTTAAAGCAGAGCTGAAGAATGTGAAGACGGAGCGCAGTGAAGTTGAAGCGAAGGAGGCTGAAATCGAATCTGTGGCTGGAGATCTTCATCTGAAGCTTAGCAAAAGTAAGAGTGAGCTAGAAGAATGTGTTGCAGAGGAATCGAGAGCAAAGTCTGCTTTGGAAGATATGATGTCAACCTTAAACCAGATATCTTCTGAGAAAGAAGCTGCTCGAAGAGAAGCTGATGAAATGAGAAACAAAGCCGAGGAGCTAAGGAAGGAAGCGGAAACCGCGCATCTCGCGTTTGAAGACACAGAGTTAAATTTGAGGGTCGCTCTAGATGAAGTCGAAGAAGCAAAAGCTGCCGAGACAAAGGCGCTTGAACAGATAAAGTCATTGTCTGAAAAAACCAACGCTGCACGTAATTCGACATCATCTGAGTCTGGAGCTCAGAGCATCACACTGTCTCAGGAGGAGTTTAAGTCGCTGAGCAAGAGAGCTGATGTATTCGATAAGTTAGCGGATATGAAAGTGGCGGCTGCGCTGGCTCAGGTGGAAGCAGTGAGAGCTAGCGAAAACGAGACACTGAAGAAGTTAGAGACGACACAAGAGGAGATTAAGAAGCTAAAGACTGCAACACAAGAGGCACTGAAGAAGGCAGCTATGGCTGATGCTGCTAAGAAAGCGGTTGAAGGAGAACTCAGGAGGTGGCGGGAAAGAGATCAGAAGAAAGCAGAGGAAGCGGCGTCGAGGATTCTTGCAGAAGCTGAGGCGAAGGTGTCCGCAGAATTATCACCGCAACATCACTACAAAGCCACGAAACAGAAACCTATCCACAACAAACTGGAGAAAACGAAAACTTCGGTGGTATCAAAGAAAGTTCTTTTGCCGAATCTAAGTGGAATCTTTAATAGAAAGAAGAACCAGGTGGAATGGGGTTCTCCTTCTTATCTCCCTGGAGAGAAACCCTTTTGATGTATGATTTCTTTTTTCAAGATTTGAGAACTTTTGTTGTTGTGAGCAATGAGAAAGTGGTGTGCTAAAGAAAGTTGTGGTTTGAGAGATCAGAGGCAGTTGCAGCTTTGGTCTATAATGTGAGAAACTGTTTTGTTGCTGTAAATTGGATCAAAGCTATTTAGCTTTTTTTTTTTTTTTGTCTCCGTGTAGTTGATTCGTGAATGGGTTTTTGTTTCTTACATAAGCTTCAACTTTGAGACGAGACGAAGAAAGAAATAAGTTTTAAACAAATGTATTTTAACAACAGTGATGAGTTATGAGGATGCTCGATTTAACGAAGAGTTTCTTGGAACAGAGGGGTCCAGCATTGGGAGCCTGGCTCGGCCCGGACTGTAAGAAGTTGAAAATCAAAGTGTTCTGATGAGGAATCCCGCAAACTTGGAACAAAGGGTTTGTGTTGTTATTTTTTATTAGGTTATATTTATGTTTATAACCACTATTAAGATTTGTGTTTTTTTTTTTCTTTATTTACAAGGTATATTTATATTTATAATTATTTATTTCATGAAAATTTACCTTTTACCAGATAGTATATCTTTTCAGTTATATATCTATTTGATTTCGAACATCTTTTTAATTTACAAATATTTAATTTTAGAATGCTATCAAATTCTAAAAACAAATTCATTTGACCTTTTTTCTAGATTATGTCAAAGTTTAGTTAAATTAATTATAACAGCAACAACTAAATGCTATTATCATTACATTTTTTCATCGTAATAATTTTCATAACTTTAATAATATTTTTTTTATTCGTTAAGTGTTATAATGATTTATTTTAAAAAAAATTACTATTTTAAATTATTCTAGACCTTTTCGAATGGTTACATATGTATCATCATTTTTGTTCTGAACATGTTTAAATGTAATTATTTTCAATAATCTTTCTTTTCTTTGAGACTTTTAATTAGAATTTATTTAAGATTTAATACAACTTTGTTAGTTAGTTGTAATAACATTTGCTCAAAGTTTTTTGTTCACTTTCTCATTTTCTTCTCCGAACTTTGAGTTTCGATCTCCAAAAAAATTCGAACTTGCCATCGAATTCGATGGGAAGCGGAAGATACATAGACGACCCTTTAACCTTTAGTAGAAACCCACCATCCTCCTCCTCTCCCATCACCGTATCCAACCATCTCGACAGCTTTCTCGGCGAATCGACCTCTCGCTCCGGAAGCTTCGAAAGCGAGAGCATTAGCGACGCCGATTTCGGACCTGAGAAACTCGCCGGGAGCGTACAGTTCTACGAGAGACATGTCTTCTTGTGCTACAAAAAGCCTTCCTTTTGGCCAGCGAGGATCGAGGCGTCCGAGTTCGATAGGTTACCGAGGCTTCTCTCTTCCGTCGTATCTGCCAGGAAGAGTGATATGAAGAAGGAGGTGATTTGTCTCTGAAATTTCTGTGCTTTCAAGTGGATTTAGGTCTCCTTCTGATGTTAATCCCTAGAATTACAAGTGGACTTAGGTTTGATCATTTCTGTTATTTGATCCATTGCTTTGTGATTTTAAGTTTGGGAGAGTAAAGTAAAGTCCTTTACCAAAAGGTTTCGCTATTGAATATCTCAGTGAGTTGTGATTGCGAAGTCGTTTCTCCTAAGGCCATTTGGGATTCTATGTGTTTTTTTGTTTAGATGGGTTCCAAAATACACAATTCTAATGTCTTTTGATGCTAAGTTTACAATGTGACTTCTTACATCAGTTATAAGTCTCTTTTGCTTTTATCTTCCATTGTATTGCAGACTCTACTCACAATATGTGAGGGCCATGATGGAACGGAGACATCGAATGGGGATGTTCTGATATTTCCGGATATGATCAGATACAGGTAACTTAGTGGAATATTTGTGTTTGATTATGTTTTAATAAATGGCAACTCATTTTGACAGTTTCAAACAAAATTGCAGAAGGTTGACTCATTTTGATGTCGACACATTTGTTGAAGAGGTGCTTGTGAAGGATGTTGAGTGGCTGCCTGGAAATCCTGAATCCCTAAGTGGTTCATATGTCTTTGTATGTTGTCATGGATCCCGAGACAGGCGTTGTGGGGTTTGTGGACCGTCTCTGGTTAGTAGATTCAGAGAAGAAATTGAATTGTGTGGTCTTCAGGTTGAAGTTTCGGTCAGCCCTTGTTCTCACATAGGTGGTCACAAATACACTGGAGACGTTATAATCTATGGATTAAACATTAACAAGAGAGTCACAGGACACTGGTAAGTAAAACAATCCCCTATATTTGGAGAAAGGAGATTTGAGTTGTGTAACTGTCAAGAGTTGATTTTACGATGGATGGACTGTTGTCTTAAAATGAATTGGTATCTGGGAAAGTAAGAAAAAGGAATTAATTTTATCTGTATTATGCGAGTTTTAAGTGATTCTTGTCTTTTAGGTATGGGTTTGTGACTCTCGAAGATGTACCTCAACTGTTGGAGCAACATGTTAACAGAGGCGAAATCGTAGACCGCCTTTGGAGGTACATAAGATCAAAGGTTCTTGATTGACTAGTCTCTATATCTTGTCGGTATTCGAACACTTAACCTATTGTTTTACAGGGGTGAAATGGGTCTGTTAGAAGAAGACCAGAAGAGAACTCAAGAACAAAGGTTCCAAGAACTAAATGGCGAAAAGATCAACAACGGGGAGGTGGCTCAGGAATTAGATAATAACGATTTCTGTAGCCAGTCCCGAGCTATCTCAGAGCTTAATGGTAATCCTTTCCAACAAAATGGGAATTCGTCTTGGTGTTTGGAGGGGAATCACACAGAGAATATTACCTCGGAAAAAGAAATCTCTGTAAAAAGTGCATCTTTTCGGATAAGTAGCAGCAAGAACGGATCTTTTTGTGGATTCAAGCTCTGTACTGCGATGTCAACGTGGTTGGAGAATTGGGAGAAAGGAGATACATATGCTGCTATATCTGTTGCTTGTGCTGCTGCATCTGTGGCTATTGCGTATAAATGCTATAAACAAATGAAATGAAACAATTTGTTATATATGTTCTTTCTCTGGAATGGTGATTATTATCTCAGCCCTTACCTTTTTCCATCTTCGTCTGTATAGAGTTGGAAGAGAAGGGTTTTATGTAAGAACTATTTCCAAATAGTAAATCATCATATAAAAGTTTACATTAAGAACCAAAAATATAAAACTTATGCCTTTATTTGATAACAATTCTATTTCATTCACCATAATAACGTACAATTGTATTCCACTATTCCTCATCTCCAAATCTTTGTTTTCATTTTCATTTCTCAAATTTTCCTTTTCAATTGCTTTTTGTTCAATTCAAGTTTTCAACTATTTCCAACTTTTTTGATTAAAAAAAAAAATTTATTATATTGATGGAAATTTTCGTTTGACCAAAATTCAATTTCATATCTACTTTCAGTTGGTTTTTTTTTATCGGATTTTTGACTTTATCCTGATGTTATTTATAGGGACAATTAGCAAAATAACATATTTAAGATTTGAAATTTGGAAAATACAC